>ML787005.1:68862-85263 GCA_009831015.1 Picea engelmannii | reverse complement strand
CAGCAAGACAAGCAGCTCACCAAGATGTAGATTCAACAAATGCTTTTCCCTCTCCCCTGGGAACTCAACGCAATGGAGACCATTGCTTCCTAAGGAGGGAGGATTGATCCAGGTGGATATCAGGGGCCACCCATCTTTTCCAACTGGCTCAAAACAGTTTTTTGGCCATTTTGGCAATTTACTATTTTTAGCAGGTTTTCACTTCCGAGGCCATTTTGAGGGCCTAAATGAAGTTCTTTTGAGATAGAGGTTCTCAATGATAGCCGAAGGCATGATTGAGCCCCCAAAATTAATCTCCTCAACGATACCTTTCCAACGAGCTATCACACACCTAAAACGGAGATCGTATGCAAAAGTTACGACCCCGAGAAGTTGATGCACCAACTTACCCAAACGGGGCCCACATGACTTTTGGCGCTTCATCTCCTAGGGTTAGGTTTTTGGATGTCTAGGACTTTTGGCATTCCCGTCTATTTTAAAAAAGGCCTTCCGAGCCTCATTGTAACCATCTTCTTGCGAATGCGAGTAGCCGTCACATCTCTTCTCAGAGATAAGCTGCCACCATTCTAGCGAGTCTTTCACTCTGTATTTTTACAGTCTCTGTACATTTCTTTGATTAATAGAAATCGTGTATTACTGTATATCTGTGTTTATGGTTGCATCTCTGATACATTTATGTTATATTATTGAATATCTGCAATATCTCTGTGCAATTCTTTATTATGTCTCCGCTCTCATTTCGTGCCGAAAATAATCCGGATCATACACAGTCGGGTTCTTGTTTCCAAGTTTTCAATCCTGGACAAGAGAGTTGCGTTATGGGGTTACTCTTCATATGAGTACTTTGAATGGAGCTTATGCGCAACTCATTCATCAGCCCAACCAGGCTGAGTTTTGTAATGATGCTCTGATACCACTTTTTCAGATACCCACTACCCAAAACAGATTTTTTTTCTGGTCTTCTGCCGAATCAGAAGTCCTAAAACTCCATGGAGGACCAGCATAAGCTAGCTCTTTCTCTCTCCCCACTCCCATGTGGTCGTGGGTCATGATCACAGTCTGAATAAACGTAGTACCTCTTTCATATTTTGCACTTCGGCACTACAGGGAGGTAGAGTCATTTGACTTGGAAACCATCGAATCCCGACAGGGCTAGCGATCATCCAATGGGGTGAATCCCTACAGGGTTAACAAATGGCTAAAAGGAACAAATCCCAACAGGGCCAGAGAACAGCCAATGGGAAACAACCCCGTTGCGTGGTGGAATGCAGGTGGTAGAGAGGGAAACACGACACAGTGGTCGACATGATAGGAGGGCCCCACTTCACATGCCACACTATTCCAGACCCCCCCCCCCATTAAAGGCAGAATAGCAAGGGGGGTCTGGAATCCACTTGAGCGTCGTTGATCATGATGAGTTAATCTATATCGTTCGAGAGTTGCACATCCAATTCTTGACCCCCCCCTACCGCTAAAGGAAGAACAGTAAGGGGGCTCCAGAATGGAACCTCAACTGTAGATCTAGAAAGGTGGACTCTAGCCATCCAGATCTACTCGTCGCTTATCCTAAAGCATATTCATGTCCTAGCTTAAGTTGACGTCTCATCTCCATATCTAATGGTCATTACAGACCCTAATATCCTCCGAAAGAATCTCGTCCATTCATCGGGGTTTATCATCACGACAATCTAGACTCTCGATCACGGGACCCCCGAATCCTCGATCCATGGTTTCCCGATGCGGTTAATCTCTCGACACGTGGCCTCCGTCAATTGGACGGATCAGATATACTCTGGGGTTTCCTCCATGGGAAATCCTGAATTCTTGTCAATAGGAATCCCAGTTCCGTGATTCTCGATGAACCAATTCATCGATATGGTCCCTTACGTGTTATCCCTCCTGGCTAAACTCCTGGCCCACGTGACCACTATCTCACAAGACTACTGCCTTATCTCCTGTCGGGTTTTCAGACTTTCCAATGCCAAAATGTACTCGTCCTTAGGATTTGCAATCCGTCGAATCCCGATATGTCGATATAATGACAGCTGGCCCTACAATGGACGCTTTTCACTTTGTCGGGATTTTAGACTTCACAATTTCAAAGTGTATGTACTTCTTTTCCATGGGATTCCCGATTTCCCGATGGATGACTTTTCTTTAGGGACTTTTCCTGATTTCTTCGATTTCCACCACACGTCCTCCTATGATGGACGATTCATATTGATTCCAGGATTTTCACTATGAAAATTCCCGACCTCATGTCATCGTGACTCTCGATTTCATGAATGATGATATCTCGATAACCATGCCTCTCGTCAGGACTTTCAACCTCCTGTTCACGAGGGCTTAACCCCCATGCATATCTTAACATATCCAATGGTTGTCGGGTTTTTCTGGATAAGATCTAACGGCTCAAATCTGTCCCACCTTGTGCACTCTTCCACTACTTCATGGATGTGGAAAAATCAGTGGTCCAAATGTTCTCATGGACCATGGGGATCTATGGTCCTAAACTCTTCACTACCCATGAAGACATAGGAAAACCAAGTGGTAAGGCCTTTAATGCCCTACTTTCTCCTACTAATCTAACAGTCATGGGGGACTGCAGATTTCCCGATGCAATCTCATCCGTCGATCACCACCTATCAAGGTTAAGGCCCTTAACACTTCTTCCTCTCCTTCCGATCTAACGGTCGTGAGTGACCACAGATCTCTCGATGGAGTCTCGTCCATCGATTCAATATTCCATCCTTAATTTTCCATCTCAGGCTTTTCAGAGGATCGTTTCTCCTCATACAGAGTGACTAAGGCTTTACGCCTTCACATTTACCTTCTGAGTTCTTGAGGGGTTATTCAAGGAGAGTATCTCTATGGGGAGACTTACTCAGGGTACTTTCTGAGGCCCAAAGGGTATCGTCCAACCGAGGTCCAGACATGAAGTACGAAATAGACCAGTACGCATGTAAATAATAATTCATGAGGACATATGCCATATATAGTCTCTTCCATACAAATATACAACTACTAGTACTGATCAAAACATCCTACAGACATTCTTACAATGAATTCATTCATAGTTTCACATCTTATGGGAATAATCATCATAACAAAAATATATACATATATATTTTAAGATGCCAGAGGAAAAACACTTATCAGAAAATAACACCATTGGGTTATGCAACTACTGAGAGGGGTGCTTGTTTCCACCCAACCGTAGTCTTAGCGACTCCCAGTGGATTTACCACTAGCCACCCCCGAGCTGAGACCACGATGCTATGAGACTAAGTCTCTATTTTCCAGTGACCAGGAGCGAAGGTTGCAATCCTTCCTCTCTACTATCACTCACTCTGCATAATTCCATAGTTCTCCCCTCACGTCCGCCCCCCAATCGCTTCTACCCCATGCCTTATCCTCTTGCGAGGTTTCATGTGGCACGATTACCCTCGCACTGATTAGGTCTGACGAATCTATGGATGGGAGGTTCACCTCCCATCCCTCATTAAACCATCCACCTACCAGCCTGCGAGACATTTAATTCGAGGCCAGCGAGCCGCTTTTGGTTCTCCGGGCCAGTGGAGTCCAAATACGGTATTAATTCTCAGTGGAAGTTAACACCATCTTTCCAGGTGCCTTCCATTGCCATCATGGTCTCTTTTTCTGCACATCCCCTCTCATTAGTCCTGCAATAAATTCAAAATGTTATTCACATTTATTGATCTTTTACTCAAGGTCCATTTACATCACATATTCACATTTATGAGTTTGCCATAGTTCTTGGCCAGTCCATTTATTTTTACAAATTGGGGGAAACAATGTGTTACAAATGGGAGTGACAAGGATTTCTCCCTCTAATCCCAGACTAGGGGGGGAAACCTCAACAGGAACACTCCCGGAATTTAGGAAATGGGAAACTTCAGAAAGAGGTCTGCTAGGAAAATGAGGAGGAGAAAATGGAGTTCTTACAGAAGGAGATGGCGGATTACCTGGTTCAGTGGCGATAGCTTCTCCTTCAGAGGCCTTTCCTTTTCCCAGGACCACCTTTCGATCAGTCTCAGGTGTAGCTAGAGGTAGTTGTGGATGGGACCGTGTGTGTCTACCTATGAAAGCCATAATTGACACGACAGGTTCGCCACAGTGGAGTTGTCACAATGGAGTCACCAGGTGCATAGTAGCAATCTTCAAGGGCTTTGATGCCTAATGCACCTTCAGAATTAGAAGCTCAACGTCATTCAATCCTAGGGAATATTTTCAACTTCAACCCCGACAACGGTGCCAAAAATGTTGGCGACGGAAGTCACTCCTAGATTGCGGCAGGAGCAGAGCCCGACGCCCATCAGTTTAGGTCACAATTTGTGTATGAAAGGGGTGATCGAATGGAAGTAAACTCAAACGATATTGTTTCAACTCCGAAACTAGGCCAGGCATGCATGGGAAAGTGAGGTCTTAGATATGCTCCAGACAATGAGTTGTAGTAAGGATGAGTAGGGGAAAGACTTGTATCAGAGAGATGCAAAGGTCTGTTGTCAACATTAGGTTTCTAGTAGACTATAGGAGAATGCATTTAAACGCAAGATCTTCTTACATTCAAATGTAGAAAACCAGAGAATACAATAGTGCCATAATAAATCCTTTATCATAACACAACTACAATAATTCATGTGAATCAGTCAATCATGAACTCCCTCAGTATGAGATGAAAACTAGATGGAATAAGGAAACTGTCTTTCATTAAACAAGAGATCTTACATACAGATGCATAGCCAAAGAACTAGAGAGCCTGTTAAAACATTACAATCAGGAGCTTCGCTCTACCATCGATAGCTTGAAAAGTATCAAAACTAAGTATATATACTCCCAAACATTTGCCCAACAGAGGCTTACTAAACTTTCAGGCTGAGGAGTCTCTTCAATCAAATCTGGCCTGCACTCCTCTGTCATACGCCACCTTAATTTTGCATGGCTCGTGCCAGGGGGTAGATGAGCCCTTAAATGTTGAATTAGCATGCACAAGCTTCCCTGGTGAGTCAAGGACTTGGCGTGGCTTCCATGAAAATAACCAGTACAGAAGACCATCTCAGGCAGGCTTTTGGCTGGGACACCCATACTTTTCAATTAATGAGTGAGGGGAGGTTTCAACCACCCTCTCTCTTCTTCATTCATTCCCAGAAGGTATCGAGATATATATTATGTTGAACCGACATATGGAGAACACACTACCCCCTTCTGAAACTCAACTCAATGCCTTTGGCCTCCCCTTTGTACAATCCTTTTTACTTTCTCAAGTGACCACAAGCCGTGACCCTATGTCTATATTCCAGAGTGATTTCAGCATTTTGAGGTTCATGGATATGAAGGAGAAAGTCTTCTTTCTTTGAAATCATGATGGGTGAAATGCCAGGAGGACCTAACGGTCGCCACAAGTTCCCCCACTAATCTGACGGTTCTGAACTGATTCAGCAATACTGTGGGCCCGGGTCCGAGACATCTTTGATGCTTCATGCTTCGGGGATATGAGAGATTTTTTCCTTATGATAAGATCACTCTCGGTGCTTTGGGGCCCATCTCATCGAATGATAAACATTAGCACCCCTCTTTTAGGCCTACTCCTTTGTGACCAGGTGCCAAAATCGTGAGCCTAATTCTGGGTGTTTTCGACGTTTCGGGATTCGAGGTTTTGAGAGGTGCAAAGACGAGGTGTGCATACCCCTTGAACTCTCAAATTCTGACATGATACAGATGTGCACCGCACACCCTTCAGATGAACGGCCCAGATAGTATTCACTGTCATAAAAGGGGGCTTCCCCCATTTACAGGCTCGCTTGATGTGACCTGGCGCTAGGACCGAGGGCTTGGCTCCACAGGTGCTTTCAAAATTTTGTTGATCGATGATTTTGGCTGTAAATAATGGGAGGCTCCTTGTCTTCCGAAACATCGATCCATAATACGCTGACTGACTGCCACCTATCTCAGTTGGATCGGATGACCCAGATTTTCCTTGAACTATTGGCACTATCCTTCGTGCTAAATCTCGAGCAACTTGGCAGCCCCAAAATCCTGATGCACATCGATCAATTTTGTAGGTGGATCTCGACTGCTGACATCAAAACTTCGCCTGCTCGCTTGACTTGTGATCGAAAAAGAGATTCTCCCGCGTTGCACTGGGGCGCTTCCCATGTAACCTGCAGACCTGGGTATTTTTTGAGTCCAAGACAAATAATATCGCTAACAATAACAACATGGATGTCCTTGATCGATCAATAGCCAAGGAGGGACACAKATCAACAACTATGAAACCTTAAAATGTATAGGCCTTGTTGGAACACATATATTTTTCTAAACTTTAGACTTAGATAAGTTTCATTATTGTTTAAATAAGGACAAACACTCACTTGAATATCACCGTTGATGAAGTCTTCCATTKAATCCAACGATATGAAATCCTTAAAGGTTATGGAGCCTCCCACTCTTTAAAAGGTCAAATCACTAAAGTTTTCCTTCGAAATGTCAGGTTTCGAGATTTTGCGATACTAACAATCCAACATGTAAGAAATCCAAAGTCCCGATATACGAAATCATGAAACCATCTTAAGATTTAAAACTATGTTAATTAAAGGATTAAAAGAAATTGATGTTAATTAATTATATCATGATTTCACAATTCGGGGATCCTTCCTTGAGCAACCACCAAAAGTCCCGATATACAAAATCGTGAAACCTTTGAAGTTAATCGTGATTATTTAAAAAGTTAAACATGATTAATATTAATTAATCAATTGTGATTTCACGTTTCAGAGATCATAGCTTGAACTAATATGAGATAACCCGAGGTCCAAAAAATCAAAATGGATTAAGGTTAAACGCAATTAATTAACAGGATAAACATGATTTATTAACACATTAAGCAATCTTATCTCCTGTTAAGTTTACGTTGATTTGCAATGCGGGTAAAATCAAATTTTATCTATGCTTTTCCCGATCACGAAACATCGACCATTAATGGCATTAATAACTTATCTAGGGAAATGATTTCAAATAAGATCTTGCTTTATTGCCCAAATAGTTTTATTAAGGGAATTAAACGCGTTGTCAATGAAGGTATAAACAAATTATTGCACTTAAGGCAAAGAAGATTTTTTTGATTTTTGAATTACATTCGTGTTTTCACAAAGCTAGCTTAGAGAAATAATCGGTCTTATGCATTTTCTGTGATAGATAACATAACTCTAAGATCTAATACCATGCCTCCACGAAAAGAAACTAAAGTGACGAGTGAAAGCTCAAGCCAGAATATGGATTCTCTCTCCGACACCTCACCCAGAAGCATAGAGACCGTCAAATCATGGACGCAAGTATTCAAAATTTTACAATATGAAATGGTAAATTGCTCGGATGATTCGGGCGACAACGAGAAGGAGGACATATCTACCAAATACAAAATTGTTGCTCAGTCAGAGCTGCATAAGATAGAAACAAGGCCTAGGCTCTTTCCCTACAATGATATGGTCGATTGGGCACTGGACCACGTAGATATCCCAACTAGAACTATTTTCAATTCACAAAAGGTCGCAATTGGGTCTTTCAGGCCAGAACATCTACAGGTGATGTACAAATTGTCTCTGGTATCCAATTTTGTTTACAATGCAAATTTTCTAGTAGACTTCAACAAGAAGGAATGCGACCAATATGGAAAAAACCTTCCCAATTTAATTAAAGATTGGTATTCTTGCCTCGAGAAGTTCATATCCGATTCCCATGGTATATACTCGGTTCCTGCACTAGAACCTCACATAATGTACATAGAAATGATGATGTGTAGGCTCTACGGGAAGGAAAACACAACTCATTTCTTTTTTACCATGGGTACCTATTATACACATAGTAATAGAAGGGTATTCTTTTGACTAGGAAAAGATATTGTCGGACATTTTGGTTCAAGAGATTGCAAGATATCAGTCACTAGGAGCCAAGGGGAAACCAACCCAATTTTCATGTTGGCTTATATTATGGATGTTGTTTGTTTCATGACACCTTTTCCACTGATGGATTAGAGATGGATTCCAAATAGTGTCGAACCCATACATATTTATCATTTGAAGATTTGGGAAGAAAAGGGAAAGGACTTCTTTTATGAGATATGCAACTGGGTAGTGGTGTCGATACACACCGCCATATATCGTTGTCCACCTCCCAAAATTTTAGATAAAATTGTGACTAACCTAGGCAGAATAGCAGACTGGTACATTGAGGAACACTTCTCCTATATTAGGGTTTTTAGCTATTCAGTTCCTCCATATTCTCGACCATAATTTTTACCAGGCCGACTAGTGTGCCGAGAAGTTGCACGACAAACTATGATTGGTGGGATTAGTAAGAATATCAAAGTAGTACAAAAAAAGGTATGGACCTCTTTTCCCATGCATATTGGTACATTTTCCCTACTGGATTTCGGTCACTCTAAAGTAGAGGTCACGACCTTGGAAGAAATAAAGTTGGTCAACATTGAATTCAAGAAGCACGACCCGCAGAAGGTCATGGGTAATCACATGGCCAGCTACAATTTGAAAAGGTATGAACATGAAGACTCTCCTTAAGACGATATTTTTCGAGGAGGGAGATCCTATCTAGAGGTCTTGATTCATGTTCGAGCTCTGTCACCTGATAAAATGATTGAGTTTTATGACTTCCAGAGGCACCGAAGAAGTAACCTCCCTAAAGTGTTACAAGGAGGAACCCCAACATCTCCAACTGCATATAAAACAGAGACCCGAAGCTCAGAAGCAGTAAGTTCCAATGGAAAAGGAACCCGAGAAGCCTAGAGAAGACCAAGGTTTTGACTCAGGAATGGGATACTATATTGATAGATATACCAAGTGGTCAAGCTAAAAACTAGACTGAGGCATTAACAAAGAAAGGGGAAGAAGGGCCATTGTTTACACCATATGAATAAACTACAGATGCAGCCAGAAAATAGTCATTCACCGAAATTGACAACCCCATCCAATTCATCACACTGTTACAATTCACAAGAGGGAATCCAAATGCAGAGATAATATTCATAGAGAACCTCACACCTATTTATGTTGAAGAGTTGCCTCCTTCTAATTTCTTTTTCAGTAAGAAAAGGAAGGTTGCGGTGAAGAGAGAAATGCACCAAAAGGAAGGTTCAGTTGTCAAAATAAATAGGGTGCTAATTGATGGAGAAGCCTTGGAGATGGTTGAATTCACTGAAGAAGTAGTAGGTGCATTGGGGGATTTTTCAACAACCAATCAATTTTCAATCGGAAATATAAAAGAAGGAGTGAAGCAGAAAGAACTGCTAATAATCCAATTGCAGAGTCAAATAAAGACTGTAGAAAACAATGTTTGAAGTGAGGTCAACAAGGGTTTTGAGAAGATTAGAACCAACAAAAAATAGGAAATCTAGCCTCAAGGAGATGCACGGGAATATACAAGCGATCCAGGGACGAGCCACCCAACAAGATGAGTTGGTAAGGAAACTACAAGCCAAAGTAAGCTCTAGCGAAAACATGATTGTAGATATAACAATGTTCCAAGATCAGGCATTGGAAGTGTGAAAGGAACTGGAAGCAGCACAACAAAGCCTTTTCAGTAAGGTTGAAAATGTCCAAGATCATTTTCGGGTGATAGATCAAGCATTAAATAACATTTGTTTAAGAGAGAGAGAAGTTATTGCTACCCAGACTACCTTGTAAGAAGCAGTTGTGTCATCGGAAAAAGAAGGAGTATCTATGGCTTCCAGGTTGTCCATTTTAGAACATACCATAGGTGATACAATACTAAAGACTTGGGAATCTAGCATAGATGAAAGCAGGAAAATGGCAAAGGAAGTGAAGGAATTTTGTGAAGAGGATTTCCACTCGCTCAACAAAGAATGATTAGGCCTTGATAAATAATATAGCTCTGGAGTACTGGGACAAATTGACATAACAAAACATCAGCTTGACATTAAGACAACTATGGAAGAGGCTCAGACCAAAATCTCACAGATAAAACAGGTTGATATTATTCAAATAAATAGATGGCTAGTGAATCCTAGTCTACAATTACAGTCTATAGTTTCGGAAGATAGACGAATGGAAGAAATATTGCCTCAATTGGAAAAGAAATTATATATATATATTGAGGCTAATAATTTAATAGATCCCTCTAGGCTGGTGGCGCAATTTGTGAACAGATGAATCAAATGTATTGAGCAAGGAAAAGGTAGCACCGCTGGAAACAAATGAGATAACTTGTGTACGTTATCTGTTTCGGAACTGGAGAACTAGAGATAAAAATGCTTCTGCCAGCATAATGAGGAGACCAATAGAAATGCAAGAAAAACATTTCAGATTTCATATTCTGTAAATTTACTATTTTAGAAATAGAAGAATTCCAACCGCTTAAGGTTGAGAATTGTTTGTATAAATACATATTTCAAAGAATTAAAATGGGTTGCTTCTCGCCGTATTGTAACTGAGAAAAATCACCCTTTGTGAGTATTAATACAAGTGTAAACAGGGATTCCAAATTTTTTGTTGTTTGAGTTATGTGCCCTCTTTGTGTTTCATATCTTCTGTTCTCTTTAAGTTACTCTTGAACAAGTGAATGATCACAAATTAGTACAACATCTACTGTGATTACATTTCATTTAGTATTTGATTAGCAAGCAATTTTTCCTCTGTATTTGCTATCAACAAATACAAGACCTGCCTGTTATTTGGATCACTATATCCTATATCCTTTCAGAAGTGCATTCTAAATTTTCATCTACTGTAAACAAGGTAAGACTCTTCTGTCATTGATGCCTTAGTTTGTTTAATAGTTTTGTAATTTTCTTCTCCTCTCTCAAATTTGATAAATTGACTCAGACAATGAAATATGACCTATGTTCTATTCAAATATTAATTTAATTTGAGGATTTAACTCTTACACAACTAACAGAAGAAAATGGGCCTTTAAAACCATATTTCCTTAATTCCTAATGCCTGACATTATTCTTTGAGCCGTAAGATTAATATYAGGAGCAACATATTTTTGACACCGTTGCTRRGGATGGAGAAATGAAGYTATTTTTCCCTRGGAGAACRACATGGTAAGTTTCTTTCTTTGATAGTGAAYAAAGATAGAATACAACATTAAGGCTAATTTAAAATTTTCACTTGGTGATTCCACYAGTAATAAACTAGCATTCAGRTGAAGGAATACCAGAAAAAYCTGGACAATAAGCAGACCATGCCCGTATCTGACCCTAAAAWWWWTTTAAAACCAAGGGGATACCTAAAGCAGGCCACCACATCTACAAGTAAGTTTTATCAACCCAAACCCACATAGTCTAATGCTAAGGTTCCACCTGAAGAGTTAACTTCATAAGAAGGTTCCACCCAAATCCATTTTGGAGAAACGTCGAATCATAGAATCAAAGTCAAATTCATAGACCCCGAGTTGGTTTTACCTGAAATAAAAATTGATATAAATTCAACTACCTCCTTCACTAATAAAGGTAAAAAAACCCATCTCAATACCTTCCTTGATTGATATTCCATCATTCCATGAAATAATATTTCCATCTTCTCGAAGTTTTGAAGAATATATCTTTCCCTTTTATTCAACCCCTGTAGGTTCTCCCGTTTATATATCCTACAAGTCCGAATAACCTAGCCCTCATCTCTCTTCCCCCCCCCCCTTTTTTATTTTTTGTCTCCTTGCGATCAGTTCCCAGAACCCCTTTCACTTCATCCCGAAGTAGCCCAAAGGTCACTACACATATTTGAAAATCCTCTCTATAATATCCAAGTTTCATCCCCTAGATTAGCAATGAATGTTTTCGGCGGAGGTGGTTTCGGAGGTGGCGGAGGTGGAGGAGTATTTGGTGGTAGAGGGGGAGGAGGAGATGGTCAAGGACCACCCTCAACTCCTAGAATTTTTTCTAAAGTAGCTACTAGGTATGCTCCTTTAGTCCTCCCAGTTCCTCTCCACGATTTACCCAAAAACTATATGAAAAACTTACCAAAGTTCACAGGAGAGGGAGACTTAACGGTCACTGAACACATAAATTTTTTCGATCAATTTGTTGATATCCTTGGCCTTGAGCACGAGGATGTTTATTCAAGACTCCTAGTTCAAACTTTTGAAGGACAGGTAAGAATTTGGTTCTGAGGGCTACTAACAGGTTATATAAGAACATACGATGAGTTAGAAAATTCCTTTCTTAGACAATGGGGAGAGAGGAAGGATCACCTTTATTATTTAACCGAGTTCAGATATTTAAGAAAGAAAAATTCAGAAACAATTCTCGAATTCACTCAGAGATTTAATAAATTGTATAAAAAAAATCCAGCTGAGGTTAAACCTTCCTAACCTGTAGCAAAGGTGACTTTCGTCGAGGCTTTCAAGCCTTACTATTGAGGGAAAGGAGATTTGTAGACCTTACAAGAATGTAGGACGATGCTATAGAAATTGAATCAAATATGATGGCATCGGGAAAATTGAAAGCTAAAGATGAAACAGGAAATAAAGAAACCAGACGATTCAGAGAACAAGCAGGACCTTCCGGAGCTGGGAGGTATGCGGAAGACAAAATGGATGACATGGAAAAAACATATAAAGAATTATCAAACAAAATCTCAAGGATGGAACTCGACCAATCTAAAATGGATCAGTTCGCCAGAAAATATTTTAGAAGAAATCCTAACCCTCAAGCACAACAAAGACAGATAAAAAATAAAGATCAAAAGATTCATATTTTATAGGAGGAGATGACATGCGAAACTTCGAGGAGTTAGAAGAAGAAATGAATAATCTTAGTGATAATGATCAAGAACCTCATTTGATGAGGCAAGATTATGAAAGGTCTTTAGGCACAAAATACTTGTTCAATGATGGTAGCATAAATATTACAAAATATTTTTCTTATCAAGGAATCATCGATAATATAATGGCTGAGCTTCAACATAAGTATAATTTAATACCTAGAAATAAAAATGTCTCAACTGCCCAACCGAAGAACATCTTAACAAGAAGTAAAATGAGTGAGTGAGCTGAATCATTAGCTGAAACACATATTGCCAAGACAAAAGTAGCTAAACATAGAATGCCAAAATGAAAGCAGTTGAAATGCATACTGCCAACATGAAAGCAACTGAAATGAAAGAGACACAAACTAACAAATCAGATAAAAAGGAGGTAGAAATCCCAGCTAGAGAAGCCAAAAGGACAACGGGGAGTTTCAAGATAGAAAATGAAATTAATAAAATCAAGATCCTTATACCTCTAGTTGAACTAGAAAAGAACCCCACATATAGAAAACAAATTGCCAAAATGATCAATTTCTCAGATATTGAAAGTTAGGCGGATGTTATAAATTTAGAAGATGATAAACCGACTATAATATTTGGTCTGTATTTTGAGAATGCCAGAGATTTTGTCTCTCCTTTGTATATTATGTTGACTGTGCATTATCATATGCTCCATAATTGTATGTTAAATTCTAGAGCCTCCCAAAATGTGATGCCCAAAGCTATTATGGAAAAATGGGGCCTTGAAATTACCAGGCCATATGGAGATTTGTATTCTTTTGATTCAAGGAAAGTTAAATGTAAGGGTATGATTAAATATTTAGTGGTTAATATTACACAGATTCTAGTGAAAAGTATTTGGATGGATGTGGTTGTTTCTGATATCCCTGCAAAGTATGGTATGCTATTATCCAGGTCTTGGGGCACCAAACTTGGAGGATGTCTTCAACTCGACATGACGTACGCTACAATCCCGATCTTCGGGGGACAATTTGCTCGCCTGTACAGAGAAACAAGGTTGTCATATAATGTAAGTGACCCACATAATCCAAATAATTATCTTGTATGTGTCATCGATAAGGATTTAGGAAACTATATATTATCTATTGATGATGATTTAGATGAATGTATAGAGGAAAATTGTACAAAAAAAGAAAAGATAGAAAAAATAAATAAAAATGTAAACAGTGTTGGAGTTTGGAAAATGTATTTCGATGGTGCTTCATATTTTGAAGGAGTAGGAGTTTGAGTTCTATTTGTGGAACCCAAATATGATTTCATTATTCATTTTTTGATCCAGGTGGATATCAATGGCCACCCACCTCTTTCAACTGGCTCAAAACAATTTTTTGGCAATTTACTATTTTTAGCAGGTTTTAACTTACGGGGCCATTTTGAGGGCCTAAATGAAGTATTTTAAATATATAGGTTCTAAATTATCAATTAATGCATGATTTATCCCCCAAAATGAATCTCCTCTATGATACCTTTCCAACGAGCTATCATACGCCTAAAACGGAGATCGTATGCAAAAGTTACGACCTCAGGAAGTTAATGTATTAACTTACCCAAATGGGGCCCACATGACTTTTGGCGCTTCATCTCCTAGGGTTAGGTTTTTGGATGTATAAGACTTTTGAAATTCTCATTTAGTGTAAAAGGGCCTTTAGAGCCTCATTGTAATCATCTTCTTATGAATGAGAGTAGTCGTCACATCTCTTCTCAGAGATAAGCTGCCACCATTCTAGCGAGTCTTTCACTTTGTATTTTTACAGTCTCTGTACATTTATTTAATTAATAGAAATCATGTATTATTGTATCTCTGTGTTTATGGCTCCATATATGATACATTTATGTTATATTATTGTATATCCATGATATCTCTGTGAATTTCTTTATTATATATCCGCTCTCATTTTGTGCTGAAAATAATCTGGATCAGTGGTATCAGAGCAGACTGTTCTTGGTTGTTTTTTTTTCAGTGCATGTCCCCGATGAGGTCTGAGTATATCAATTTGGGTCTTGAGCTTTTCTCTCTTGAGGACAATATCTCTCACACACCCAATAAACCCTCAATGGTATAAGAAAATAAAAACGACAGAGCAGTCGATCCTATCAATCTGTTGCTTCAACAAGCTCTCATGCAACAAAGGGACGAAATGATGGAGAATTTTACTCACATCCTTAAATGTCTGCCGATAGCATCAGGTGCATATTCATCAAGCAACCACTTTGGAGGCACCTTGACTTTCAAGGTACAAGTTAATTTTGATATTCTTGTATTTGAAGGACATATAGATGTAGAAGCCCTGAACAAATGGTTAAATCTGCTAGAAGGTTATTTCTCTGTTCACAAATTTTCCAACAAAGAAAAGATCGCCTTCACACTCCTTAAATCTCTCCCTCATGTCAAACATTGGTGGGAAAATTGTTGGAATATTGGTTGTTGTCATTGATGTCAACCCTAGTCATGGGTGTTGGACCACAAGATTGATGAAGTTATTTGGACATGAAGGAAAATGCACATGAAGATACAACACCCATGGATGGATAGTATACATCATGCTATTTACGGTGGTATGTGGCATGTCACGTGGATCCTCATGGTTGAGGAGAAATGAATTTTTGAAGATGACAAACTGAATTGTACATGTAGGCCCTGAAGATAATTAAAGAAAAGAATCACAAAATAAGAAAGTGTCAGGTCAGCGCTATTGTTAAAAGGAAGTGACATAAATGGTATAAATAAACATAATTATACATTCATTTGATACAAGTCAAATTTCATAGGGAAGAAGAAGTAAAAGAAGGTCAGATTTCAAGGGAGGATGAAGTCTTTTGGTGATGTGTTCTAAGGTATGTCATTTTCAGGTCATCTTACCATTTTTGGTATAACATTTTGTCTAGAATGATTCAGATGGTGAAATCGCTATGGTATTGAGAAGACATATCAAGGTACCTCCGGTAAAAGGTTCAGCTCTTGATTCACTATAATTATGGAGATACACTCTGTGGAATATAGGGTTTGTGACCAGTCCTGAAACTAGTCAAAAAATAGGTGTTCTGGGTAAAATAGTCATAACTTTTTCATACAGACTCCAAATGCAGTGGGACCACTTCCATTGGAAATATTATGGACTGCAGTTTCGTGTATGCAAGTTTTAGAATCAGATGTTAAATATTGAGCGCGGGGCATGCTCTACAAGTTGGGTCTTCTGAACAGACCAGAATTGAATAAAGTTTTATTATCTCTCATATATTCTTGGGTGGAAGGAAGGGAAAAGGATAGAGAGTTCAGATCTCTCTTGATATTGTAGGATTGTATCTTCCTCTTAGAGGTTTATCCCTCCCTTTACATTTGGAAGTTGTAGCTACCTTTGGAAGTCATTACTTCCCTTGAACAAAAACTATTGATTATTTCTCATATATATTGTGCATGGTGTATTGTGGTGTATTGTTGTAACTCTTATACTATTGTTCATTGCTCATTGGATATAATTGAATGGTTTAAGTATAATTTGGAAAAGGTTTTTAAATTGTACTTGATACTGATTCACCCCCCTCTCAGTATCAACAATTGGTATCAGAGCAGGTTGCCTTC
>ML787005.1:37406-56583 GCA_009831015.1 Picea engelmannii | reverse complement strand
AGAAGAGTTATGCAGAAGAGAAGCCAAGCCAAAGCCATTTTTATGCAGGGAAGCTTTTGAGGAGAAGACGTTGTCGAGCCATTTCTGGAAGCTCCGGACGTCCGTTTTGCATGTCGTTTTCTTTGTCGAGTTATTGAGATCTGGACGAACATGACCAGATCAGTCTTGTAGCCAATTGGCACTACAACAATGTACTTTTTATCTTTTGAATAGAAATAAAGAATCCTCCTCCACAGAGACAAAGGCCCGGAGACGTAGGCAAAGTTGTGCCGAACTCCGTTATCAATCTGCATGTTATGGTTTGTTTTCTATTATTTCATTTCAGATCTGCATATGTGTATATGGTTGTCATAATTCCTCTTCTTTCCTCATTATTTCACTAAGTTTCTCAAATGGTTAATTAACGCATGCAAAATTAAAACTCGACCATAGTCATTAAAAGATCCTACAGATCAAGTGGTATCAGAGCTAGTTGACGTTTGGATTTGAGTTTTGCATGTTAACCAGGGAAAATCTACAGCATGGTGAAGGTGAGCTTGTTGAAGAGAATCCATTAATTGGATTTAGAAAGAGAGCTTCTCACAATGAGAAGATGGCATCGGAAGAAGAAGGGATTTCTCAAGATGAGAAAGAATTACGAAAAACATTCCATGCTATGTCGGAGATGGTGAAAGTTTTGTACGAAGATTACTTGGAATGGAAGCGACCAGTTTTGGGTGATTTTTCAAAGGGAAAAAGTGAAGAGAAAGAGGACCATCCTCACATTCTTCCTTCACCTCCATCAACACCTCCTTCTTCTCCTTCTTCTTCAAGTTCAAGTTCTAAATCTAATGGGAATAAAAATGTTCATAATAATAAAAGTGAAATGCCATTGTTAAAACTTGATGTAAAATTTGAGTTGCCCATATATGATGGTGAAGTAAATGCATAAAAACTTGACAATTGGATCAGGCAGATGGAGGTATACTGCAGTGTGCAGCAGATCAAATATGAGGCCACACAAATCAAGTTGGCATCTTTGAGACTTGCAGGTACAACTCTCATCTGGTTGCAAAGAAAGCTACAAAAAGAAACACAACATGTGGGTAATGTATTTCCATCATGGAAGAGTTTCATTTCGTCACATAGAAAACAATTCTATCCTTTGAGTTATAAAGAAAAAGCAATAATTGAATGGCAATCTTTAAAACTAAGAAAAGGACAAACAGTGCAAGAATACATCGATGGATTTCGAAAAATGGCATTAATGTTAGACATTCCTTTGCAAATACAAGAAACCCTTATGAAGTATATAGGAGGTTTGCCTACACATATTAGAAACACTATTTTCATGTTTGGACCCACTAACCTTGATGAGGTTTCTGTTCAAGCTACGTATATTGAAGCAGGGAAAGCAGGTGTGTCAGGGGAATCATCGTCTTCAAGGAAAGAGGAGAAGAGGAAAAGGCATGGAAAGAATGCAAATGTAGTGACAAGGAAGGAAGGAAAGCCTACTTGCAAGCATTACAAGAAAGAGGGACATGATGAGGACAGATGTTGGCAGTTGCATCCCAAGAAGAGGCCAAAGTGGTTCAAAGAAAAGAAGGGAATGAAAACAGTGGAAATGACATCAAAACCCACAGACTTGGGATCGGATTCAGGTGATGAGTCAAAAATTTCATTGGTTGGTATGACAGGTAAATTTGGTGAAGACATTGATTGTAGAAACAAGTTGTTTCATATAAAGGTAATCATGCGACACACTAAGATAGACACATTAATCAACAGTGGATCTCAATCTAATCTAATCTCAGAAGAATTGGTTAAGCAATTGGGATTAACAACACAACTACATCATAAGCCTTGCACACTTAAATGGATAAGAAATCATCATCAGATGCACATAACAAAGCAGTGCACAATCAAATTTACAATTTCATCTAAGTATGTGGACGAAGTAACATGTGATGTAGTGTCGTTAAGAGAATGTGGAATGGTCTTAGGTAGCCCATATTTATATGATCGTAAGACAATCTTCTACAGAACAAATAATCAATATCAATTCACTAAAGCAAGTCAAGATTATGTGGTTCATGCTCATCATGTTAAAGAAAATACAACACTTCAAACAATGGAACAATTAAAGAAGGCAGTGCAAGCAAGCAACAAACCAATAATTGTTTCAAATGAAGTAATTTATCTTAAGCAAGAACAAGACATGGTTGTTGAATGGAAAATCAATCATAAGTTGCTTCAAGATAAGCTCATGTCGTGCAAATATTTCAAGTATATCAACTCATTTGCAGTCATCTTTTTGATGTTGTCATTAGCAATGTTTTCTACATGGATGATAGTGGCTTCAGTAAGATGTAACAGGGTTCAAATGGATAACAATATACTGTCAGTTGTCATGATTGTGTTACAGTTGATCTTGATGAGACAGGTGCATAGGACAGATATCAGAGACAGTGGACAAGCCAGATGGCCTATCCCGAGCTTGTTGACTGGTCAGTAACCTTTTGGGGACCAAAATGTCTTTTTGTGGGGAGGTGTGATCCGAAATCAGATCTAGAAGCCTGACAGGGTTTAAAAATGCTCAAAAATAAAAGTGCTCGGAATCTGAAAAAACCAGTTCCATTGCATTTGTCTCATCTTCCTGATTCTAGCGGTATATTTACTTCATCAAACGGGCTTCGTATGACCAAGATATCACATTCTGTCCGAAAAGACAAACAGGTAAAAAAAAGGGGGATGATTGTACAGTCTGTACAGTGCCACATGGAATGATGACTATACAGGCCGTACGACTGTACATTTGATGTGGCAACCCCAGAAGGTGACACGTGGTAGCTCTAGGAGGTAACACGTGGCATGTTGATTCAGTGTACGAGCAGAAAATTGGACCAATCCAGGGGTGACACGTGTCACCACTATAAGGGTGACATGTGGCACAGGATGATGTCAGCAGTTGACGTGACAGGGAAGTGACATGGCAGACGTACAACGACAAGTAGTAGGCACGTGGAATAATTGGCATCTGACATTTGGCATGTTTTGGTTGGTTGTTGAGGTGCCACGTGGCCCAGTCACGAGATGCCACGTGGAACCCTATGGTTGGCTAATGGTTTTGTTCAAAATATGTATGGCTCGGCCAGGGTTGAACACGCGACCTATTCACCGGGCTGTGGACTGGCAGGGTTGGGCTAGCCACCCGACCCATGGGTGGTTCTTGTTATAAAAAGGGCGCAAATACTATTTAAGTTTGGTAAATGTATAATTTGGTGGGGAAAAGAGCCAGGGCTTAGCCCCAACCCTCGGCGCAAATACACCACACGACTGCAACCATGTAGCCGGGAGCCAAAAACGCGGGGTTTAAAACCATATGCTGAGAGTGTATTGGATAGGGCTTGGCCCTTGGTTCCTAGGTGGCCCCATGTGACCCAGGACCATATCCTACAACGAAGCACGTGGGTAGTTGTTACCAACGGTCATATGACCATGCCACTGAACCAAGAGCCAGCGTGTATGGAGAGGGGCCAACGCATAGCCCGAGCGGATAATGCTCGGCCACATGGCCGATATGACCAAGATTAAGGGGGCACGCACCCAACCCTAGGGGATAATCTTCTAATTTTATAACAAAGTGGGTTTTTGGTTAAAATTTTGGATTTTTATTAATATTATGCCTGATTTTAGTTGATTTTCTCCATTTTTGGGAGATATTGGGCATTTTTGGAGACCAAAATTTGGGAGGAAGTTGGAGATGAGCAACCAAATTCAAATTTATATAAACCAGGCCTATTTGAGGCCATAAAAGGACAGTCAAGGATAGAAAAGAGCAGAGTTATGCTGAAGAGAAGCCAAGCCAAAGCCATTTTTATGCAGGGAAGCTTTTGAGGAGAAGACGTTGTTGGGCCATTTCTGGGAGCTCCGGACGTCCATTTTGCATGCCGTTTTCTTTGCAGGGTTCTTGAGATCTGGAAGAACATGACTAGATCAGTCTTGTAGACAATTGGCACTGCTGTGATTTACTTTTTATATTTTGAACAGAAATAAAGAAGCCTCCCCCATAGAGACAAAGGCCTGGAGACGTAGGCAAAGTTGTGTCGAACTCTGTTATCAATCTACGTGTTATGGTTTGTTTTCTATTATTTCATTTCAGATATGCATATGTGTATATGGCTGTCATAATTCCTCTTCTTTCCTCATTCTTTCACTAAGTTTCTCAAATGGTTAATTAACGCATGCAAAATTAAAACTCAACCATAGTCATTAAAAGATCCTACGGATCATACACCCACCAGAGATGGTCCCTTGACCATCCCTTCCCCCACAAGAAGGAATCCCCATGATGATTCCCATCCTTACCCCCACTTCCCCCCCACTCACTAACCCCCCTGCTATAGCTGGGGGTAGGAGAAAGAAGAAGGAGCCCACCGCTCCACTTCCTCCACGCATCCCACCACCTTGCGCACTATGTGAGAAAGAGGGCCACCAAACCAACAATTGTCCATCACTACTTGAATTACAGAATTTGATCCCCCTTAATCAAAATCCCCCAACACCCACCACTACTGCTAGTCCCGTCACTACCACCCACCCTTCCAGTAGTAAAGGGTTGAGGACCAAATATGCTTGTGCTATATGTTCAGAGTATGGCCATTACACCCATCATTGCCCATCCCTGCCACGCTTTCGGCAGACATTAACTGTAGTGCGCTAGAACTTCCAGAACAACCCCAATCCTACAGCGTCCTCCTCAACAAAAATCACTGACATCTATTATGTCACTACTTCAGTCAATGAACGCATGAGATGCCCTTGCTCTCTCTGCAATTCATTAGATCATTTTACATACCAGTGTCCTATGATCCTTGAATACAGGAAACGTCAATTAACCCTCCTTCACCAACCTGTTGAGGCGATAATTGACATTCCCTCGTCACTAGAGGCTTTTCATGTCATTTCTCCCGAACCTGAGGCACTCCCAACACCTCCATGGTTCTTAGATGACATATATGAGGATTCACCCCCCAACCCCCCAAACTCTCCCACTCATTCCCCTACGGACACTCTCCACCCAACCACTATGGGTACCCCTCAATACTTCAATATATGGTTTATGTTGAGTGAACCCTCATCATCTCCTAACAAGGTTCCACCTGCTTCTTCATCAGGGGGCAACCACACGACCACTGTCACCGAGATCACTCCTCACGACCCCTTGTATTCCCATCACTTTCACTACGACGAAGAAATACTCGAAGAGTTAAATCACTCGGAGTCTCCCTGGGATGCACTATACCATTGCGCAATCTTCTCTCCACAGGAAGCCCCCATGCCTCCTAACCAAAACCCCATTTACGCGGTCGAAACCAAGGATTTTATCCCATCAGGGCCTATCGACTGGTTCAAAAATCCCATTCCTTCCCCTGATGATTTTGAAGAAGGAAATATGGCCAACATTTCCCCCACCATCAAAATTGACATGTCCATTAAAAATGGCATTGTCGAAGAAATCACCATTGGAGATGCTTACACTCCTCAGGAAATCGCCACATATAAATCCCTCTTCCAGGAATATCGGGATATTTTCACCTGGTCATACACAGAAATTCCTGGCCTTGATCCCTCTATTGTCAAACATCACATTGACTGCTAGCCCGACATCACACCAGTTTTCCAAAAACAGCGACTGCTACACCCATCCAAAGCCGCATCTATCAAAGCCGAAATTGATAAGTTACGGGCTGCCGAGTTCATTTACCCCATCGCCTATACCTCATGGGTTTCCAACCCTGTACCCATTAACAAAAAATAGGGCACTATCCACGTTTTCACAGACTTTCACGATCTCAATCATGCATGTCCCAAAGACAACTTTCCAACACCTTTTATCGATCAAATTATCGACGACTGCACGGGCCACGAGGCTCTCTCCTTTATGGACGGATTCTCTGGTTATAATCAAATTCAAATTCACCTCGCCGATCAATATAAAACCTCATTCACTACCCCATGGGGTACTTTTTCATATCGTGTCATGCTTTCAGCTTAAAGAATGACGACGCAACTTTCCAGTGGGCTATGACATACATCTTTCATGATCTGGCCCACATCATCCTCACCTACTTGGATGACCTCACTGCTCGATCCAAGAAACGCACCCAGCATCTCGATGATTTACGAATCATCTTTCAACAGTGTCGTCAGTACAAAATCCACTTGAATCCTCTAAAGTGTTTGTTTTGTGTCACCATAGGGCACCTCCTCAATTTTATTGTTTCCCAAAGTGGTATTACCATGGACCCCCTCAAAATCCAAGCTATCACCGAAATTCCACCTACCCAGAATTTACGACAACTTCAGAGTCTACAGGGAAAAGCTAACTTTCTTAGATGCTTTGTCCCAGATTACACCATATGCACACATGGTTTCCTCCTCTTACTATGTCACGACATCCCTTTTCACTGGGACAACCATGCCCAACAGTCATTTGACGATCTTAAAGCAGCACTTTCAAATGCACCTTTAATTAGTGCACCCAACTATAATCGTGACAATATCCTCTACGTATCAGCATCATCTGTATCAGTAGCCAGCGTCCTCATCCAGCTCAGAGATGACAATCATGAACATGTCATTTATTACGTTAGTAAAAACCTCTCAGGGCTACCCTTGAAATATAAACACGAAGAGAAACTTGCTCTTGCAGTTGTCCTCGCAGTCCAAAAACTGCACCATTACATTCTGCTTCATACCACAAAGGTCGTCGTAGATTCCAACCCTATGAATTATTTTCTCAGTCGTCAGAAAGTTAATGAAAAATTCACTCAATGGATCATTATCCTTCAGGAATACGACCTCACATTCTCCACACTTAAGAGTAAGAAGGCCCTCGTTCTCACTGAAATTTTCATGGCCCTCCCCTCTGACACCACCAGTACCCCCGTCAACACCGACTTTCCCAACGAACATCTCTTTTACATCACTTCGGATGATCCTTGGTACGATGACCTTCTCGTCTACCTCCGAACTCAAAATTTTGGTAACAACCTTTCATGAGATGATCGTCAACGTATCCTCCATCAAGCCCCCTGCTACCTTCTCCTCGGTGACATCTTATACTGGTGGGGCATCGACACCATTCTTCGTCGATGCCTGACTATTGACAAGGCCAATAGAGTCTTAAATGACTGCCACAATCGGCGCATGTGGGGGCCATCTTTCGGGTATATCCACTGATCAAAATATTATCCGAGCTAGTTAATTTTGGCTTATCTTGTTTCATGATTTCATTCATGTCGTGAAACGATGTGAGCGATGTCATCTTTACGCCAACAAATCCCGAGCTCCCCCCACTCTTCTTCACCTTGTCATTATAGCCAACACTTTTTTCAAATGGGGCATTAACTTTATGGCTTGTAATCCCCCCTCCAACAATGGTCACAAATACATCATTTTCACCGTTGATTACTTCACCAAATGGGCAGAAGCTATGCCCACTTTCAACAACACCACTGGCACCGCAGCACGTTTTTTCTTTAAACATGTCATATCCCGCTTTGGAGTACCCCTCCAACTTGTTTCCGACCATGGGAAACACTTCGAGAATGAGATCTTCGTCAAACTCTCATCTCGTTTAGGCTTCTCTCATGAGTTTGCCTCACCATATTACCCTTAGTCTAATGGACAGGTCGAGGCAATTAATAAATTCCTTAAGACCATGCTACAGTGCACGGTTAATAAACATAAAACCAATTGGCATCATATGTTATTTTCTGTGTTATGGGCTTACCGAACGGCTGTGAAAACCGCTATTGGTTTCACACCATTTCATTTAGTCCATGGGGTTGAGGCAAATCTTCCCATCGAGTGAAAAATTCACACCTTATGCACCACAATTGAGCTATTACCTGACACTGCTCCAATGGAGCAACGCTTGTTGAACTTGGAGTCTCTGGATGAAGATCATCGATCTTCCTTACAGAACAACGAGACAGCGAAAAAATGATCCAAGGCTACCTTCGATCACCATGTCAACCTTCAATCATTCCACGAAGGTGACCTCATCCTGACTTACAATATCACTCATGATACCTTTGGCCACAACAAATTCGAATCACTCTGGCATGGCCCATACATTATCCAACATTGCCTCACCAAAGGTGCATACATCCTGGCCTCCCTTGAAGGCCTCTCTCTCAAAGAACCCATCAACAGGTTATACTTAAAGAAATTTTATGCTTAAAAGTAGTCATTCTACTTTAGGTTATTTCTTTTCTAGCGTTTTTAATATTTTTTTCTCTCTCCTCCCCTCACATATAAACTATTCTTTGTGCTATTGACAGATGCTTCCTCCACCAGCCTACCACATCGGTTACACCGATGGTGCCAGCCATTGGACACAAAATCTTGCTTCAGCTGCTTGGGCTCTCTACACCCCCTCACATGAAATGCTCCATTCAAGCGGCATATGCTTGGGGTCAGCAACCAACAACCAAGCTGAATACACTACTGTCATTGGCCTCCTAGCCGAAGCCCAACATCATCATATTCATCACCTTAACATCTTCCTCAACCCTCAACTAGTCGTTCTCCAACTCAACAATGTGTACCACGTCCATGATCCTTGCCTCTTTCACAAATACCTGCAGGTTAGGATTTTGTCTCGACATTTTGATTCCATTACATTTACACATATTCCAAGACAATTGAATCAAATCATAGATAACCTAGCTAATATTGTGTTAGACTAGCATATATCCCATCAAGATACCTCTACACATACATAAACATATCATAATCCTGTCACAGCATATACATAGAATAGACATCATCAAACCATTAACCAAAAACATGTAAACACCACATAGATCTCAACAAGTATACTCATGTATATATATAGATCCAAAGTACCATCTGAATGTTTACATACAAAAAATACACGTATTCGCAGGCCAATACAACACCTCAGTACAAAATGGGCTCACCAACCTATATACAATCAATATATATATATATATATATATATATATATATATATATAATATATATATATATATATATATATATATATATATATACATCAAATGCCTCAGAGCACCACTCATGGTGCCTCTAGCGCACCACCGCCTACTCCTCCCTTAGGTGGTGGCAGCCCATCACCTCCTTCCCCAGGAGGTGGTGGTCCACTCCCTGCCGGCCCCTCCTACCCCGACGACAGTCATCCGGTCGTCAGCATAGCATCCACTGTTGCTTGTCGTACTATGGCCCGCCATGGTGGAAGCACCCCCACACACTGCTCCAGAAAATTCTCGTCATGGATATGAGACCATATGCCCTCAGGCACCTCCTGTAATATTGTCTCCAGCCGACGACGTATGTCCTCATAATCAGCTCCGGCCACCGCCAGAGGAGCATGTGATGGCCCAGCACCAGGGTCATCAAACCGGTACCTCCTCACTGCCCTCTCTGGCTTAGCTGGTCTCACTATGGCCTCATCACGTCGTCATCTCTCTCCCCATAATGGTCTCTCCGGTGCTCGCTGCAACTCCACCTCGCGCCCGCGAGGTGCCACATCTGCACATGAAAACAAACAACAGATAGTATCAACGTCTATATCATATACATATAGACTACGATCTCAAAATAGCAAAAACATACACATAAACACCAAACATACCTTGATGGTCAAAAACCTCCCCTGGAGGTAGCACCATGTTCGGATCATCCCGAAAGTCCACTCCGACATAGGGGTAACGTAAGATCACCTGTGACATCTGCCGCCATACTTGCGTCGCCTATGCAGAAAAGAAGTGGCCACATTCGCCACCACCATGGCGAAGCAAAATAGTTGACCACCACCTCAACCGCGACTCTCGTGCCCCAGGCAACCCCAATAGAATCCTCGGGTGCAACATCGGCACCCTCTCTAGAAACCAAGCCACTAGGATGGACCCGAAAGAAAACTCCCCTGTATCAATAGACCGACAATGGTCTAACTGCGCCACCATCCTCGCATGTAGCGTCAGCCCCCAAGCGAAATGCTCACCGGCCAACACTCTCTCCAGCACTAGAAGTTGGCCACCACTGATCCGTTGGCTTGCCAGTGACCCATATACTCATACAATCATCGCTGCTATACAACGATGTGCCAGGGAATCAATAGCCGCAATACTCACAACCATCCCGGACATAAAGTTCTGACCCGAACAATATCTCTGGCCAATAGTCTCAAGCTGCGTACGCCTAGGCAGAACCAGCTCCGCTGGTAGGGGCGTTCCCTGAAAGGGAAGCCCAGTCAAAAAATATACATCCTCCACCGCAGTGAAGGGGATCTGCTCTCCTCGYATGAGGAAGTAGTGCAGCTTCAGACTCCACATCTGGATCAGGAACTATAAAAGATACTCCTGTGCCCATATCAATGGGCACTCAAATAACTTTAGCAGCCCACAGGCTGCCAAAGTCGCATGCACACCTGGCCCCTCAATGGCCACGATGTCTCGCAGTTGAGACCAGTCTCACTCTAGCCACCCCACTGGCATCATCACCACCGTCCACCTGTAGACAACACAGAGTCCTATATCAGCTCAAGTAACCATCAAAAACATCAAAAAGACTCGTTTTTATACCCCTCAACCTTGCCTCCTAGGCACGGTTTTGTTACCCACAGGCGCGCACACATGCGCGCATGTTCACTACATAGGTGTGCACACATGTGCGCCTGTTCACTACACAAGTGCGCATGTGTGTGCACCTATTCACTATAAAGGTGCGCATTAGTGCGTACCTATTTTCTTCACAGACACACTCCCCTGCACACCTTTTCACCATACAGGCACGCCCAGGTGCGCGCCTGTTCAACCCACAGACTCGCACCTGTGCGTGCTTGTTCAACTCACAGGCGCGCCCTTCGAGCGCGACTTAAATTCCCTCTATCACACCCCCATGTGCGTATATCCGATGGAAAGACACACACATATGCGTGCCTATTACCGGATCACCCGTGCATGTGGGGCCCATACCCCCTAAATGTCTCTGTATGGCCCCCCATACAGCCCTTGCCCAAAAAATGAAATCCGATTTCTATGCAGGATGATCAGACCACTAACCTGACGTTCGCTAATCATCAATCGTATGCCTCATCCTCCCCGAATCTCCAACTCTCCTTTGAAAATTGCTCATCCAGTCACTATTGCAGTAGGTACAAATGAGGTGGCAATGTGGGCGCTACAGCTATATATAGGCCTTTTGCCAAACTTCCACTCACCATTCTGGGAGCCCACGGTGTCCATTTTTCAATCCGTCTTCAACCACAGGATCAACATCCTGTCATCTACATCACAGTCGTCCCTGGGCCTCTTTTCATCCTGAGCCCCCAGGGCACCTTTTTTTTTCATACCCTGGTCAGGTACGCATGCACATATTCACGCTTATCAAATACATGCACATATCTTCGATTCTCTTCAGATATTGTTCACTTTGGTTATTTTGGTTTTTATGTGTGCAGGTACTTGATCATTATACATCGGCACAACCCCTTCAGGTATATACTCAGCACTGGTATATAGTATTTCCCGCTGTCTCGCACTTACATTTCCAGTCACACCCTATGATATTTTCCTTTAGGATCCCCATTCTCGGCTCTGCAGTACCCACACCTCCATTTGCCTCTTCGGTACTGTTACCCGATAGCATTCTTACCCACATGATTTGTCCCATTCATAGCACCTTTTGACACTTTTGACACTCATGCTGTTTTTCACAACCCTTTAGGGATGGGAGTCCCGATAGTCTTTCATGATGTCATGATCAACCACATACTCCTTCTCCTCATTTTTCTAGCTTTCCCACATGGACTCCCAGATTATCTCTTCTTGGTTCTATTTTTTACCTGCACCTCCACAGTATCATGAACCCTCCATTTCATCCACAATCAGTTTGCCCATCTACAAACCTACCTTAATTTCACCTACCTCATACAGAAACTCACCAATGGGGCCCCCACCCTTCATCCATTTTCCAAGCAAATTATGCCCTACATGGGCCACCCATATCACACTGGGGCACCCATTTCTGTATTTGTACATTTCTCCCCAATTATTCGTTATTTATTGTACAAACGCCTTTATTTTCAGTCATTACATTACCCTTTTTTTTTGTCATCACCTTTGGTGACCTGCTTCCCTCTTTTTGGCCAGTCGCAACCCATGTCACCCTTGGTTGGAGCACTACTTATCATCTTCCCTTGCCTGACATCATCCATATCTTCAGAGTACCCCACAGGTCACTTACCTTTATCCTCTGAATTTGTTCACCTTGTCCTGCCTCTAGCACAACTTATCCTCGGTCTTGTCGTCCCCCTGACACTCGACCTCGTTGAACGGTTGCAGCCACATTTTATCTCATACATCCTCCAACCAAGGGAAGTCTTGAGTCTTCCCACATCTTGACTTCGTCAATGTACCTCTGCCACTTCCTCACCTCAGTAGATTTCACGAAGCCCTTTTCTTTTGGGAGTCACGTTCCCCTTTTGTCGACTCAATGAGAGATCTCGGACGGCATAGGGTGAAACACCATTGCTCCCTGCTATCGTTGACCCCCATAACATTCGATGCCAACACTTTCTCATGTTGCGGTGGGTCTTACTTTACGACTATTGCAGTTATTTCTCTCATTTGTCGAAGACCTCTGAACTTGGTTGGGCTATCAATGCCGACATAATCGCTGCTACTTATTACCGCGATCACTGCCTATTATTCAGAGTATGTTCATTTGCAGAATTGTCTTTTTCCTTTATCACAACTACCCCCGAGGGCGTTGTAGTTGTCTACACCAATGCTTCAGTCATCTTTTTCAGAGTTACATGACACGAGCATGGGGCATGCTCGCCTCGTTTGTACACAGTTTTGTATTTTACACACCAGATGGAAGGTCAGGTCCTACCAGTTCCTTTTTCCCTCCAACGGATTGCTTCGGACAATCACACTATTACTCTCTCTTACAACAACATTCTCAGTAGAAGAAACATTGATGGATTTTGGCTATACGTATGCTCCTAACCTCATCCATCAGGGGGCATCTGTTATCACTGAAATTTCGTCTGCACATGGTTACAAGAACTCAGCATCGTTAAATAGTGATGAAGTCATTCATGAATCTGAATTAATACCACAGCATTCAAAAAGGTCAAAAAACTATACAAAGTAGTGAAAAATTGAAGATCGCTTTATAGATATTGGGCGCGCGCACATGCGCAGAACAGGAACGTAGAAATCGCGCACAGGCGCACGATGTGCGACTGTTAGCGCAAAAATCTGCGCACTTGCTAAACGGTGCATTTATGGAAGTGGTTGGCCTCCCAACCACTTATGGTTCAGCTCCCAAGCCAATTTGACCCTCAAATCTAGGCTAGATCCGACTGGTGGGCTGGTCAAAGACCTAATAATGCCCTAAATGGCCTCTTTTCACACTACAAAGCAGTTAAACAATAACTCAAAGCAATGCTATAAAAAGCCATGAATGCACCTCATTTTCTCAAGAAATTCAAAGTAATGTTATGCTGCCTATATTGTTTTGAGGACTCCATCCTTGCCACAAGCGTATTGGCACCATTACAGTGGACAATCCACCTCACCATTGAGTGGATTTGTAAAGAGTTCTTTCATCACCATTTTTCATTTTCTTTTGTTGTAAGAAGAGTTAGCTAGTGAGGGTCCAAGAGCCTTCCCTTGGAGGAAGAAGGGACTCATAGTTCCCTTTTTTCTTGGTGCTTTGTTTTCATCAATATATCAGCCTCAAATATTGGTGACATGGGTTTTTTGGTTCTTTTTGTTTCTATGTCCCTATGCTCATGATTTTAGTTTTTATTGCATCTATTAGTTTAATTCTTAATTGTAGTTTTTGTTTTCTTTCCCTAACTCTTTTCTCTACAGTTGTCCTGATAAGAAGACCCAAATGAGCTTGCAAGCACCTCTGATTTGCTCACCAAGGTGACGAAAGAGGTGCAACACATTGTACGAGGAAGAATGATCCTCTTGAAATCCTGAAATAGCAGCGAAGGAATTACCGTTTTCGCTTCGCAAGAGTCGTCAAGGAGGCATTGGAGGTCAAAATTATCTGTGGAGAATTCGGGAAGTCCTGAGAGCCATCAGATCTTACAGAGGAGTAGGGGAGTTACGGTAAGCCTAATTTCAAGTCTTAAGTTCATGAGAAATTGGACCGTAGGATTTGAGTTGACAAGAACCATTGGATCACTCGCGTAATCTCATTTTGTGGGTTCGCGAGTTGAAGGGTTAAAACCCTTGCCTCAAGATTCGCGAGGTCATGAAAGGTGAAGTCCCAAAGGGGTGAAAGAATTTGTGTGAGCCAGTTATTGGTGAAGTGCATTGGAACTCGGTATTTCAGGGTTTCGTGTGTTGAAGAACTGAAATCTTAGCATCAGGATTCACGAAGTTGCGAAGTCCGAAACTCCAAAAAGGTGGGAAGTTTCATTCTGGGACCTACATTGACGACGTGTCAGAATTTTGACATTTCGTCATATCAGCGGATAGGAGGTCGAGACTTTTTTCTTGAAATTTCCAAAACCACAAGTTACGATAAGGAGTAGCGAGGAGTTCAGGATCTCGACACTTTGGGTGTTGGGATACAAAGGAGGTAGAGCTTTGGGAAGCAAAGTTGCAAAGTGCCAAAGCTGGGGATGAGGGACACATGGTAGAACCGTAAGGTGGGCACATGCGATAAATAGGTGGACACATGTCACCTAGTGAAAGGAGTCAACACCCATTGACCTCTCGCATTTCGGGGATTCATGGGATAAGAGCATGAAGGCTCATCGCTACAACTCACGAAGTGGAAAGTTACGGGAAGTGCGAAAGGAAGTTCAACCTTCGCTGACTTTCAAGTCTCGGAGGTTCACACAGGAAGAGCACGGATGTTCAACCCTTCAACTTGCAAATTCAGGAGTTGCGACAAGAGCTAATGTTTAGCCTAGCTATACCCATTTCGTGATCTTGGGTATCGTGGGATTGGAAAGGAGGAGTCAAGAGTTTTGACTCGCAAACTCGTGAGATTGTGAGTTGTGGCAAGTACCTTTTGGGGTTAGGCCTCGATCATAGTGTTGTGGTCGCTCAAAGAGGGTGGAGCTCATGCCTAGTGTTGCTCACACAGGGGAGCTTCCAAAAGGACCCGTGGATCGATTGGAAGGAGATTCCAGTTGGGAATCAAAAGAAGTTGTTTCAGCTCATAAAGGAAATTGAATGATCCTTAAGACTGAAAGGTTGTGCAGAAACTCTGTCGAGGCAGAGGTGGTGTCTGTAGTCTGTGCTAAGCCCCGTAGGATCTCAGGGATTCTTTCCCTCGAGAAAAGGTGAAAAATATATTACACCATAGCGGGTGTGTGCCAAATTAGTAACAGAGCATGGTTACAACACTTGTTCTGCTTGGGCTCATGAACGAGTTGCGTAGAAGCTTCGGTCGGAACACTCTAAAAAAAAAAAAAAAGAGTAACCCCTTGTCTTAACCTCCCTAATTAAAAGATGAAGTTGAGAATGAACAAATCCCTATTGCATGTGTGTACATGTGAAAATATGAATTATGTACTAGCTATAAATAAATATAAATATCAACTAACAACCAATGTTTTTCCTTTTGCACACAAACGGAAGTTCAACCGCGGGAAATTATGAACGCATAGTATGGTGACTCACCATGAAGTGGGAGAAGGCTCCCACAATTGAGACAAAGAGTCCAATGAAAGGAGGGCAGCAGGGACCCCTCTAGGTCTAACCGAGACTGTGAGGAGCCTCATGGTCGAATTACAAAGCGGTAAGGACGACAATGAAAGGATGATGAAAGAACAAGAAAAGCAAACAGAAATTAATGTAGTTTTACTGTAGAGTTTATCCGATATACAAAGACAAATGTAGCATGAACCTGAAAATTATAAACATGGTCATATTAGTGGCCACACTGAGAGGATCACCTCGAAAAAGGTCCACCCCAGAGGTAAAGGACAAGCGTCGGATGATTCCTCTTAGAAGGAAGCTGGCAATTCAGGGGGCTCTTCTAGCAGCAGAACTAGTTCCTATCCCTGAAGAAAACAGAAGAAACAAAAGTCTTCCAAAGGTCAAAAATTTGAAGAATTCAGAAAGGCCAAACCATCCTCCTTTGACGATGAAACAAAGAAGGGAGAGGAAGCAGAGGACTGGCTGCTTGGAATAAAGAAGTATTTCAGAGTCCATGACTTTTCAGAAAATATGAAGGCCCAAGTGGCCACCTTCAACTTGAACGGAAAGGATTCCATTTGGTGGGAAGACCTTAAGAATGTGAAATGGTTTCACGAAGAGGACCTATCTTGGGAATGGTTTGAGAAATACTTCTAGAAGAATTATCTGTCGAAAAAATATTTTGACGAAAAGACTAAAGAGTTTTATGAACTCAAACTAGGACAACTCACCATAGAAGAATATGTCAACAAATTCCTCGATTTATTGAGGTATGTACCCTATATAAAAGAGGAAAAGGCAAAGGTGCAACGCTTCATTAGTGGACTACCTAAGGACTATCGGAACATAATTGAATTTGATGAGCCAAAGACTCTAGAAGGCACTATTCGAAAGGTGACCTATTGTCATGAAGAGTTTGGGCATCGAACAAAACCTCATGAAGGATGGAAACAGAAGAATAGTTCAAGATTTCAAAAAAGGGGAATTAAATCCCTAGGATTTAAGAACTATAAGAAGAACCCAAGAATGAGCTTCCTATCCCGGAGTATGCACCCGCAGAATTTTCCCTCCTTGAGCAAAAATAAAACTTCTGGACCCATATCAGGGAAGACTGATAACCCAAAGAGAGAACCTTTGAAATGTTGGGGTTGCGGAGAAGAACATCTCCTGAGAGACTGTCCACATCGACAACAAAATAGTGAGAGGATTTATAACATCCAAGAAGCCACTATCGTCAATGATGTGGCCAGGAGTGTGCTACAAATTTATGTTGCCTTGGATAATAACCAAGCTGACCACCAAGCTTTAGTAGTGGAAATAGAAGGTATGATTTTCAACCATCTAGTGTCTGTTTTAATTGACCCTGGTTCAAATTTGAGTTATATATCCCCTAAAGTTGTTGACAAGTGTAAACTACAGCCACAAAAACATACCAAGCCATGGTTGGTACAGTTAGCCACTGAGACCAAAAGGAGGATAGCAGAGGTCATACCAGCCTACCAATTAATGTTGGGTGAATTCCCCACCCAAACAACCCTTAACTTATTACCCCTGGGATCGTATGATCTGCTAATTGGTATGGACTGGCTAGCCACCCATAAAGCCAAATTGGACTGTTACCACAAAACCTTAGAATGTGTAACTAAAGAAGGGAAAAAGATAACCCTTCAAGGGATCTGAAAACCTGTCTCGTTGAGACAAATATCATCTCTACAAATGAAAAAGTATTGCCGAAAGGGATGTCCCCTATATGAAATACAGGTATTGAAAACAATCGAAGGTGACAAACCAAGCCTTGACGATCACCCTATCCTGAGAGAATACAAAGATGTGTTTCCGGAAAAGGTACTGGGTTTACCTCCAAGAAGAGACATAGAATTCTTGATAGAACTTGCACCAGGAGCGATGTCAGTGTCTAGGACACCCTACCAGATGAGCACACCTGAGTTAGTTGAACTCAAGATGCAATTAAAAGAAATTATGGATAAAGGTTGTATTCGACCCAGCGTGTCTCCATGGGGAGCACCAGTCTTGTTCGTGAAAAAGAAGGATGGTACCCTTAGACTGTGTATAGATTATAGGCAACTCAATAAGGTAACAATAAAGAACAAGCACCCCTTGCCCAGGATCAATGACCTGTTCGATCAATTGGGGGGTGCGTCTATTTTCTCAAAGATTGATTTGAGGTTGGGATACCATCAAGTCTGAATCAAGGGTGAAGACATCCATAAAACTGCTTTCTGAACGAGGTATGGTCATTATGAGTTTGTGGTGGTGCCATTTGGGTTAACCAATGCCCCTGCCACTTTTATGTGCTTGATGAACAATGTACTCAGCAAGTTCCTAGACAAATTTGTGCTTGTCTTTATTGACGATATATTAATTTACTCCAAGAATAGAAAAGAGCATGAAGAGCATCTTAGACTTGTGTTGCAAGTGCTAAGAGAACATCAGCTCTATGCCAAATTCAGAAAATGTGAATTCTTCCATAAGAAAATACATTACTTAGGCCATGTTCTCTCCGAAGAAGGAGTAGTGGTAGACCCTGACAAAATCAGGTCTATCATGGAATGACCTACCCCAAAGGATGTTTTGGACATCAGATCCTTTATGGGATTAGCAGGATACTATAAGAGATTTATAAAAGGATTCTCCAAGATTGGTTGTCCAATCACTGCCTTCTAGAAGAAGGGAAACAAATTCATGTGGACATAGAAACATGAAGAAATATTTCAAACCCTGAAACATCTACTGACCCATGCGCCCATGCTGAAGATCACTGATCCAGAAGCTGACTTCCTCGTGTACAAAAATTCCTGTAAGGAAGGGCTCGAAGGAGTTCTTATGCAGGAAGGAAGTGTGATCTTCTATGAATCCCGAAAATTGAATGAGCATGAAGTCAACTATGTGACCCATGATCTAGAGCTGGCTGCCATAGTGCATGCCTTGAAAATGTGGAGGCATTACCTCCTAGGAAGAAAATTCATACTTTTGACAGATCACTATGGATTGTGATACCTGTTTGATCAACCAAAGCTCAATGCGAGACAATCTAGGTGGATGGCCCTCCTTAGCGAGTTTGATTTTGAAATCAAACATATTAAAGGAAAACAAAATAGTGTGGTGGATTCCCTTAGCAGAAGCATGAAAACAATTCACTTGGCCGCGATGAGCACCTATGAGGTGGATGTCAAAGAAAGAATCAGAAAGGCACAAGAAACAAATCCCTTCGTCTAGACCATGACCATGTACCTACAGCAAGAACCCACCGGAGCAAAATATGAAGGCTACCAGATGACCGAAGGAGGTATGATCACTTACAAAAGAAGATTTTATATTCCAAATTGTGACAACTTGAAGAGGTTCATACTAGATGAACTACATAAAAGACCCTATTCTGGTCATCCAGGATACCAGAAGATTATCACGGCCACTAGAAGACAATTCTATTGGCCTGGAATGAAGAAAGA
>ML787004.1:277368-297115 GCA_009831015.1 Picea engelmannii | reverse complement strand
CCCCCCCCCCCTCTCAGTTATTTCATACCTGTAACAACTTAGAAAGGAGAGAAAACAGATAAAGTAAGTAACTTAAATAATTTCCTAGAATCTTACTTTAAATTACTTAATGATAACAATTATATGGATTTGTTTAAAAGTATGCTTGATAAATATAGCATAGAATAATGGATAGGAACAGAAAAAAAGAATATTAATCAAGTCCATAGAAATAAAATAACTAGCAGAGGGTTCAAATTGAATGCAAATATAAGACAATTTAACATGGGAAATGTTATCTTAGACTTAGGATAAGATGTCAACATTTTGCCAAAAAAAGACTTGGGAAGTAATGGGAGAACCTACACTAGGGTATTCCGATATCCAATTGAATCTAGAAAATGGGCAGAGAGTCATTCCCATAAGTAGATTGAAGAATAAAACAATGGATCTAGATGGTGTGCATATCACAACAAAATTTCAAGTAATGGATATGGTGGATGAGTCTATACGATTTCCAACACTATTGGGAACTAATTGGGCCTTTGATAATCATGCCATAATTAATTTAAAGACTAGAAAGATGATATTCAAAGCTAGGAACTTTAGGGTAGTAGCACCTTTAGATCCCTCAGATTGTGAAAGATATGTAGAACCTATGACTGACAATGTTCTAGAGGATGATGTGAACAACTTGTATAGGACTACTACGTGAGATGAAGACTATGTGAATCCAACTATAGATGGAGTGCTCAGTTGGAGGAGTATTAATTCCGACATGTCAGATTCAGATACTGGATTAGAAAATTGGTAGCAATGATTGCATGAAGTCTCCACTAGGAGGTGCGCCAGAGTTACATGCATATTAATATGGGTTGGAACAAAAGTAAGACAATTCACCACATTTACTGAAGAGGAAAATTTAGAAAATTTCCTGACAGAGTTCAAATTAGATTTCTTGGATAGTCAAAGATTATTAGTGTTGGATATAGTACTAATGGAAACACTTTCACGATGGTGGGGTGCACATAAGAAGACAATTCAGGACTAGTATCAGTGTAAGCGACTGATGCACATAAGATTTGGTAGGATTTAGAAGGATAGACCCTTACAGAAGTATGATGGAAGAGGGAACCCAAGAGATTACATAAATGATTATGTAACTAACTGAATATTGGTACCACCAAGGGAATGGATGCATTACTTTATTCATATATTAGAAGGAATACCAAGTAACTGGTACAAGGAACAGGAACTGCATAGAGAAACTGTAAGTTGGGGAATAGTGTAACAAAACTTTATTAAGACCTTTGCATTTGAAAGTGAGAATCCATAGGTGGATCTGGAATTATAGAGGATAAAAGGGAAGATATTTGAATAGTATGGGGTAGATATAGTGACAGTATGCAGAGATTACGAAAAATAAACACTTGAACAATTAGTGTATTGTTATCAGGTTGCAGAGGATGAAGAAGTAGTGGAAAACCCATGTGACATACATATATTAGAAGGGGAAGGAGAAAGAGGGTTGGAAGGACCCTTGTTACAATCAGAAGATTTTACTACACCTATGAAGATTAAAAAGGTCAATATTGGGACTAAAGAGAAGCCCAAGATAACCAACATTGGGGATTACTAGGACAATGAGACAATGGAAAAGATAATTGAATTACTACGTGAGTATAATGACTTATTCCCAACCACATTTTAATAGATGAAAGGGGTAGCAAGAGAACTTGGGGAAATGAAGATACCCCTTAGACCAAAGGCAAGACCATTTAGACAGAAACCATACAAATTAAACCCAATCTATAAGAAGAAGGTGAAGGCATAACTTGACTGCATGCTAGAATCAACAATCATAGAGCCCGTGGAAGAATTAGAGTGGATTAGTCCAATGGTGGTCCATGAAAAGAAGACTGGAGGGATTATGATATGTGTGGATTTGAAGAAGTTAAATGATGCATGCCTGCATGATCCTTTTCATACTCCATTTAAATATGAGGTTTTAGAGAATGTGGGAGGACAGGAAGTGTACTCCTTCACAGATGGACTTTTAGGTTACCATCAGATCATAATTGCTCCGGAGGAAAAGTACAAAACTACATTTGCAATAGAGTCGGGGTCATATAAGTACAAAGTAATTCCATTTTGTTTAAAGAATGCACCAACAATATTTTCTAGAGTAGTAGTAGTTGCATTCAAGGATTTTATACATAAATGTTTAGAGGTTTATTTGGATGATTATACAATATTCAGTTTATTGAAGGACCATGTGGAAATTCTATGGTTAATGTTAGAAAGATGTAGGAAATGTTATATCTCATTGAACATTAAGAAATGTATATTCAACACACCATTTGGCATCCTACTTGGACACATTATATGCAAATAGGGCTTGATAGTAGACCCTGCAAAGATTATTGTTATTGTCAATTTACCACCACCAATGTCAGTGCACCAATTGAAATCAATATTGGGCCACACAGGGTACTACATGAAATTCATAAAGGGCTATGCAAAGATTATTGCGCTCATGGGAAACAAAATGAAGAAAGATATCATGTTTCAGTGGAATGATGAATGCCAAGAGAGATTGGACATACTAAAAGAGAAGATGGTGACAACACCAATTCTGATCTTTCTAGATTGGAAAAAATAATTGCATGTGCATGTGGATGCTTCATCCATTGCACTTGGAGCTGTTTTGGCACAACTAGGTGAAGGAGACATCAATCACCCAATATTTTTTCTAGTAGAAAATTGTCTGAGTTTGAACATAACTATAATACTACAGAAAGGGAAGGTATGGCTATGGTATATGACCTATAGAAGTTCATACATTATTTATTGAGTCAACATCTTAAGATGTTTACAGATCATTCCTCCCTGAAGTACCTAGTTAAAAATCCAGTGTTGGGGGCATGATCTGTAGATGGTTGTTATTATTTTAGGAATTTGACTTTGAAATCATAGTAAGACTAGGGAAGTTGAATATAGGACCATATCATTTGTCAAGAATTACTAATGGAGAGGAGCCAATGAATTTGGAGGTGAATTTTCTTGATGCTAAGTTATTTTCTATTTAGATTGCTGCTGATTATTTTGTTGACATTGTTAAATTTTTTAGCACAGGAATGGCTCCCAAGGAATTTACTGTCACTCGGAAAAAATAGTCGGTAGTGTGCATTGTAGACTGTCAGTTGATTTCAAGTCATTTATACAAATTAGGTGCATATGGAATTCTCATAAGATATGTTATGGAGAATGAAATCTCCATGGTGTTAGAAGAAGCACATGAAGGTATAGCTAGAGGGATTTATGCAGGAAAGCCTACATCACAGGAGGTGTTGTGTGTAGGATTATGGTGGCCTGCAGTAGATAAGGACACAAAGGAATACTTTCAAACCTGTGATGTCTGTGTTGGAAATCTGAGAGGCGGGGTGAATCAGTTGTTACTGTGCTTAAACAATTATGCCCATTTTAAACTCTTTACAAAACACTTAATAACGATCACAAGGATGCAGGGAAGTAAGCAATAAAATATTAAACATCAATCACACACATGAAATACACAAAGACAAATATTTCCTGAGAAAAACCATAAATGGAAAAACCTCTTCTTCTTGATATGATAAGTAATATTTATTTTCTTTGCATTATCATTCTTATGAGTTCCAACTCCTCTTGAAGCTACAACCTATGTTTTACAAGCAACAACTTGTTGAGAGAACCAACTCTCTGGTTTCTCTAACACCCACTAAAAGGAAGCACCAACTCCCTGAGTGTTCCAACACCAACTTCTAGTCACATATGCACCAACCTGTATAATAGAGAACAATAGTTCTCTCTTGCACCACCCTACCACCTTGGTTTTTCTGGCTGCAACCAGATGGAAGCTACAACTCCCTGTGTTCAAGCACCCACTTGAAACTCTGAGGACACCAATCCTTCCAAGCACCTCCCTACCACCTTGAAATATAAATATTTTCTTTTTACAACTTTATCACAGTGATATATGGCTTACCAGTCTCATCATTTTTTTGCTACATTGCTTTGCTCTTCTTGCATCAATGTCTCTCTCTCCTCGCGTCTACTGCGCTTTCTATTCTTCTCTCAGATATGCATTTCTTTTCATTGCTTCTTCTGCACTTTATCTCCTGCACACCACATGATTCTACCCGCATGAATAACACTTAACAACCACAACCATCTCTTCTATGTTCTGCGTTTTTATACTCTCTGTGCACCTTCTACATACTTCATGCGCTATGCCACTACATACTCTTCACTGCGTCACTATTTTTCCCTACAGGTTGTTCAATGTAGCTCTTCCTCTCTCCTACATAGCTCGACAACATAATCACTTCATTTCTCTATTCTGCATGCTTTTCTCACGTCGAGTCATCTCCTGATCATCATGGCAACTCTTCATCTTCTCTGGTGGTTCTATTCCCTATGAGTTCATCATCAGTGGCCGTTATGCTGAGATTCCTTATCTTCTCTAGCAGTCAAAACTCTTTGTCTTCTTTTTTAGTTACATCTAGTCAACTATGGATTCTTTGGATTTTATCGCCTTCTTTCGCTTGACCATCGGCGGTGACCAAGCGCTTATTCAAAAGGCGCTTCCCAAGTTTTGTCTAGTGAGCGTTGGCTCCATTTCATGATATGACGTTGGGCTATGAGCTTCATATGACCAAGAAATTGTGGGCGCGTACAAAGGTCGTTTAGACCAAACATTGTTTCACCTCACAATTCACCACGAGCCTCCACACGTCCTTTTTCCAAAAAACGTGGTTTCAATTGCGGCCTGCTTACAAAATATTAAGGCCCAAGCATGTTTTGGCCCCACAATGGAGCACAACTGCCGATATCATGAGCTTGACAGTGCTCTTGAACGGATGGTTCATATCTGTCCTCTCGAGTCCACGAACCAGATCTCTCCTTCCTCCATCAACGACCGAGGTTTCCTTCGTGATTCAGGCTCCGGGTGTAACACCCTGTTTCCCCAAATTTGTAATTAATCATAAAATAGGAATTACCATGATAATGCATAAGGACAATGTAAATGTATTATTGTGTGAGTTGCCAATGATTGATTGTGGGAGTGAAGCCTTAAAAGTAATGGCCATGATATCACTAGAGGAAGAATGTGAAAACTATATGAGAGGGTTCATTATGACAAATAACCCCAAATTTTGCTTGATGAGGATGACAACCTCCTTCAGATCCCAAGGAGAGAAATTAGTTAATGAAGAAAGGACCGGTGGTTGAATTATCAACCACCCTCGTGAATGGAAACATGGGCTGTCAGCCCGAAGTACCGCAGGGACCTGCAGACCTAAGCTTCTTTCTGACAGAAGGAACAGGATATGTCGACAAACCTTCCAAGGTAAGAGGGATACACACGGGAGAGGAGACACCAGAAAAAAAGAGCGTAAGCTTGCAAGGGAGATGTGCGGAGCTCTCCAGCGAGTCACGAACTGAAGGCTGTGAGCTTGATGCTGAGGAGCATCTGAGAAACCTCACTGAGGCCAAAACCGAGAGAGAAGGCTCTGAGTTATAGAGAACATGACCCAAACAGAAGCGGAAACAAAGGAAGAACCCTCGAGAAGTGTGAGAATTCCCTGGTGATATCATGGCTTGGCACGAGGGTGGCCAGAGTGCTAATATCGAATGCCCCTGTGCCTATGGTTGGGTGGAAGGATGAACACCCACAGTCAGTCAGTTGGTGGAAACCTGTAATAGATAAGAGATTTCCTACCCTGTGTAATTTAGCCGTAACTATGTATGAATTGGTTATACTGTGTATGTTTAAGGAATTGTGCATATTTCTTAATGGATATAATGTATCTCCCCTATTTCTTCTTGATTGTATAACTAGTCCAGTGAAAAATTATATGGTTAGGAGATGATTTTATACTCGTAAATGCTTGTGTCCTGTGGAGACATAAGCCAGAGTCACGAACTATGTGTTCGTCGACCCCTAACACAGTTTCATGTACGCATGCCAACCCTCCTAATTGTTTAGAGTCCCTTGGAGGATGTAGTTTGTTAAGATTAGGAGAGGTAGTGCAAATCAGCACAGGCTCTCTGCAAGGAAAACCAAACCTAGAACTCCTTAAGTCCTGGACAAGCTCATGAAGGATCGCACCGTTGTGTGCAAGAACCCTGCATGGAGTGCAGAGGTCGAGAAACCCTTTGGAGGTTTTAGAGCATATGAAAGATCAAGAGTGACAAATAGACCATGATCGAAATCAGATCTGAACCGTTGGTTCAATTCAGGTAAATAGAGGTGAGGATTTTCCCAAAGTCCTGAAGGGCGAATCACCAATTCGTAGGGGAAAATCTGAACCATTTGAGCCTACGTCCAGATAGTTGGAGAAGATTGTGAAGGAAAATAGATCTGAACCATCAGATTGAGATCAGGGGACTGATAGCCATCAGATCCAGAAAAGGAACACGAGGTTTAACCTGGTGCATGTAGGGGAGAGAGGACTCGTCAAAGTCCTGAAAGTCCCGAAGTATTCAAAACCGTCCATCGGCAAAGGACACGTGGCAGTTGGGTAGAATTTGACTGACTCGCAACTTGGAGTGGTCAAAGGGTAAGACCGTACAAACTCACGACATGATCGTGGTCATTGATCCATGAGTGATCTGGACCATTGGTTTAGTGTGAATAACTTTCGGCATTTTGGCATCCGGGAAACCATAGGGCAAGACCCCTCATCTTCGCAAGTCATGAAATCCCGATATACAAAACCCCGATGTGATCTATGGATGAGCCGGTTTAGTGTGAATAAGTTTTGGCATTTCGACATCTGGGAAACCAGAGGGCAAGACCCCTCGTCTTCACAAGTCGTGAAATCCCGGTATATGAAACCCCGACGCGCGATTAAGATTGAGTGTCTTTCAACACCCTTAAGCTTAGGAGGCATAGTGACCATCAGATACAGATCAACGAGGGTCGTTGATCTCATACACGAATTCCCATATTGAAATTTGGGGATTGGAGTGACAAGATATTTGGAGTCGCTGCATCGTGAACTGCTGGTTCACGAAACTTCGAAAAGATCTCGACCGTTGGATCCAAATCATTGAGGACCGTTGGATCTCGTACAAGAACTCACGTATCAGAGTTCGGGGAATGGAGTGACCAGTGGTTTGGGTCACTGCATTTTTAAATCCTAGTTACCTAAATGACGATACGGCCAAGACTGTCGGATCAGGGGGAGATTCGCATCCATCGATCTCATCGAAGGTAAGATTTTGGGTTTCTAGGTTTGAAGAGTCGAAAGACTTGACTCTCTTGCATCGCTGAGTCATGAAATGTGAAAGGAACCTCTTGGCTTGGCCTGTTGTCATAACCAATGATCACATGGATGTGGATAAGGGAAGAGCTAGCCTACACTAGGCCCCCATAGGAATTCATGGATTCTATCCCTTGTGAAAATTTTATTTTTTCCGTAGTGGGTATGTGACATCGGGAGTTTCAAGTCTCAAATCCTGTTGATGCTGACTGGATATCTTCCAGAATGGAAGATCTGCTAACATTTGTCCTCTTCAATCGATGGCTCTTCCTTCTTTCCTTTGTCCACACGCGATAATGAGTCTCAGTGATCAGATGACACGTGTCCCTCCAAACCAACAGACGAGATCAATTTCACGATTCGGGCTCCGGGAATTTCAAAGATCAAATTCTCATTTGCTCCCGGAGCATTTCACCTGGAGTCCACGATCCAATGATGCATGTCCCTCTCGTATCAACGATCAAGATCTCCTTTGTGTCTCCAAACTTCATAGATTTCAATTCTCAAACTCTCGTTCATCCTTCCTTTTCTTTTTCCCAGAGTTGACAATCCACTGACGCGTGTCCTCTTAAATCCAACGACTATCCTCTTCTCTGGGACTTCAGCCTTCGGGACTTCATGTCTTTGGGTGAGTACTGGTGGTAAAACTCCTAAAGAAAAACTCCTGGAGTGACGTAACTCTTGCATCACTCAATGATATGTCATGAGTCGAGTAGCTGCTACGTGTCACTCAAATTTGTGATTTCCACATACTTGAAATGTTGAATCAACTTGACACTTGTCATTGTCTAATTGCACCATGTGTCCTTCCTGACGTAGTCTTCCACATGTCCTTATTGAATCAATGGTCCTCGTTCTCCCTTTGATCGACAACTGTGATCAAATCGTGACTTCCTGTGTCGGGTGTTTAAACATGATCCAACCCTTTCTCTTCCAACTCCCGATATCCGAAATACTCTAGATCAACGACCCACATCCCTTTATGATCCAATGGTCCAGATCTTATCGGGATTTCTTGTTTCACAAAGTTGGAGGACTACTCACCTTTGACTTTTCGAGTTCTTGAGTCAGCGAAATGCTAATCTCTCGCCATGTGTCCTCTAGATCCAATGGTTCATATCTCATTACGATTTTGCATTTCACGGATTTGGAGGATGGCTCTCATCCATTATCCTCTTCACATTTATACTATATCCGATGACTGTTGGTCCTCAATTCTTAGATCCAATGGATCATATCTGTACTTCTCCTTTTCTCTTCCTCCGGTCATTGAACTATGATCTAACGAACATCATGTATTCAGGATTGGTGATCTAACGACCACTGTCGCTCCTCCTTTTGAGATTCAACTTTCAAAAATCTCTAAGTTTCAAAGGCCATGGCCTTTCATCCTTTTGCGAGCCTTGATGTATGTGATCTCATTGACGCATCTCAGAATGCTATCTCTTCTGAGCTTTGATCTCTACATATTGTTTTCTTCTTCACTGAACTTTGATCTATGTTCCTATTTTTCCTTCAATTCACACTCTGATATTTCCATCAATGACAAGAACACTCTTCTTGTAAACATGCCAGCAATATCCCTTGTTGGCATTGATGAAAACCCTAAAATGTTGCGCTATTCTCCAACTATATCATCCGGACCACACCTTTTCCCCCCCTTTGACATCAACGTCAAAGAAAAAATTCTCCCCCTGAGTTGTTGCAGTACTTGTTGGAGGTATTAGATATTCAACCAATACACACTCCCCCTGATAGGATGGACCCTCTTAGGTTGATAATGGGGTCACACCCAACTTCTGGCGTAGATACTCAAAATGCAATTTTGCAAGCGGTTTAGTGAATATATCATCAATCTGATCTTTGGATGGAATATAATGAAAATAAACAATAGTGTAGGCCACTTGTTCCTTCAATAAGTGATACTTGATGGGTATACACTTGGTATTGGAGTGAAATACAAGGTTCTTTGACAGGCTAGTTACAATGGTATTATCACAATGAATTGGGATCGGTGCAATATATTTTACCTCCAAGTCTGCAAGTGTCTAAATCATCCACAATACTTGGGTACAACATGTGTGAGCTGCAATGTATTAAGCTTCCGTAGTTGATAAGGAAATGGAACCTTGCTATAGGTGCAATTGTTTCATCAAAGTCCAGTCCTTCTATTTGAGCATATCCTTTGCAGACCAATCTAGCCTTATTTCTAGACCTATGTGAACTCTGATCAACATCAGGTGAATCATCATCCTTTCTTTACTTACATCCAGTGACCATAGGTGTGATCATAGGTTTTGAATCTTCCATTTGAAACCTTTTCAACATTTCTCTTAGATATTTTTCTTGAGAAAGAAATATTCCTTCAGACCTCTAAGTAATTTGTTGTTCAAGAAAAAATGATAGTTCCCCTATCATAGACATTTCAAATTTAGACTGCATGGCAGAAGCAAACCATTTTACCAATGAAGAATTATTACTACCGAAGATGATGTCATCTACATAGACCAACACAATGAGTAGATCATTACCCTTTGTTTTGATATATATATTGTTGTCAACTGTTCCTTTCTTGAACCCTTTGTCTTGTAGATACGTATCTAGTCTGTGATACCAAGCATGAGGAGCTTGTTTCAACCCATATAAGACTTTCTTCAGCTTGCAGACAAAGTCAGGTTTATGTGACAGTTCGAAACCCTCTGGTTGTTCCATATAGACTTCTTCTTTTAGATATCCATTTAGAAAAGTTGACTTGACATCCATTTGGTAGACTTTAAACTTCTTATGACAAGCATAGGAAAGAAAAATTCTAATAGCTTCTAATCTTGCTACAAGCACAAATGTTTCATCAAAGTCCAGTCCTTCTATTTGAGAATATCCTTTGCAGACCAATCTAGCCTTATTTCTTACAATATTTCCTTGCTCATTCATCTTATTTTTGTAGACCCATTTGGATCCTATTACATTTTTGTTTGTTGGCCTAGGAACGAGTTCCCAAGTGTCATTATTTTCAATCGGGTCTAGTTCCTCATTCATTGATTTTAACCAATTTACATCTTCACTGGCTTCATTTAATTTCTTGGGTTCCACCATGGATATGAAGGCCATATGTGATTGCTCGGTGTCTTTGATTATCCTTCTCCTGGTTTGTACAGTTTGTCTTTCTCACCAATTATCTAACTTTCAGGATGATTCTTTTGAATAATTATGGAGGAAGGATTTGATGTTGATTGTTGTCCTGACTCTTCTTGTCTGGGTGTCTCTTCTCCATCTGATTCTTGGACTTGTTCATCTTTCGTTTAATCTATGTTCTGTGTAGTAGGCTCAATATTTCTCACCTCTCTTTCTAGGACTCCTTCATCAACCTTTAAATCAATGTAATCAACTAATTTATGCAATATTTTATTAAAACATATATATCCTTTACTATTGGTAGCATATCCTAAGAAGATTCCTTCATTATCCCTATCATCATACTTGCCAAGGTTTTCATTATTATTCTTTATGTAGCACATACTCCCAAAGACTTTGAAGTGTTTGATTGAAGCAGGTATTCCATACCATAGTTCATAAGGTGTCTTGTCACTATGTGGTCTGAGGTGTACCTTGTTAAGAATATGGATTGTTGTGTGTATTGCTTCTACATAGTAAGTTTGACCAATTTTCTTCTCATTCATCATTGACCTGGCCATTTGCTGAACTGTTCTATTTTGCCTCTCAACTACTCCATTTTGTTGTGGAGTTCCTGGGATTGTGTATTCTCTCTTGATCCCATGTTTATCAGAGAATTACTTGAACTCACTTGACATAAATTATCCTCCTCTGTTTGATCTTACTGCCTTTAACCTCTTGAATGTTTGATTCTCAACTAAAGCCTTAAATATTTTAAATTTCTCAAGCGCTTCAACTTTTTCTTTGAGAAAAGAAACCCAAGTAAGTCTAGAGTAATCATCAATGATCATCATAAAGTAGTTTTCCTTCCCTGTGCCTTCCTATCTTGATGGACCACGTAAATCCATATGAAATAATTGGAGTGGTTTCTTTGTTCAAGTATAGCTCTTGGATTTAAACTGTGTCCTGGTTAGCTTTCCTACTTGACAGGGTTTACACATAGAGTCTTGTGGCTTTGATATTCTTGGAAGATCTTTTACTGCCTCAAGATTTTTGAGCTTGATTAAGTGTTCAAAGTTTAGATGTCCAAGTCTCCTATGCCATAACCATATTTCATCATGTTTACTTAGATGACACTCTTCTTTATCTTCCTTCAACACATATACATTATTTTATGTCCTTATGCCTTTAGCCACCACTTGTCCTGAGTTTACAGACTTTATCTTACAATCCTTGGAAGTGAACACCACCTCACATCCTCTGTCACACATTTGACTTACACCGAGCAAATTATGTTTCATCCCATCTACAAGCAGAACATCCTGGACTTTTCCTTTATCATTACTCAAACTCACCATCCCTTCACCCTATATTTTACCTGGTTCATCATTTCCAAAGGTTACATTTCTTGTTTTTCTTTTACTTATAGAAAAAAACTTATCCTTTTCTCCAGTCATGTTCTTGGAACATCCACTGTCTATATACCAGGGGTTCATTTGTTTTTGAGATGAAAGTACTAGACCACATTTTTCATTGTCTTTCTTTTTCCATTTGCTGGCATTTCTAGCTAAAGGATTTGTCCTTGGATCTACCTTGTACTTCTTCAAATGGAAGTTTGCAGCTTTGTGGCCAAAGTCATGAAAGTTATAACATTTGATCTCATTGTTCAGTAGGTCAAAGTGATTGGTGTTGCATTGTCTATTCATTGGCTGCTTAGTTCTATGTTGTAAATATTTTCTATTTTTTGACCTCCTCAGTTGCATGTCTCTAAACTTAATTTGAATGTTTACAATCTTATGACAAAAATTAGAACAGTAAAAACAATAGCCATGAAAGATATTTTGGTACCTGAAGGATGGCCTTGTTATTGGCATTTGTTGCTCCATCTTTTGATCTCTTTGTTTTTTATCAGGGATCATCTTGTCTTTATTAGATTTAGGTGACAGAGTACTCTCATGGTTTGATTGTCCGCTGACTTGGAACTTGATCATCTTTACTGGCTCTTTGCTTTCTGGCTCTTTGTTGCTTGAACCATTTACATAACCTAAACCAATATTCAACAACGAAGATCTTTGTTTTCTTAGAATGTTGTTTAGTTATGTTGTGGCTTTAATGCTTGGAAGGTTTTGAATATACAATGTTTTAAACCTCTCCATCTCTTTTTTGGTTTTTACTACCTCTTCTTCCAAGGATTCACATCTTTCCTTCTTGTCTGATAACTTTTGTTTCATAATGTCCTCTATTTTCTTTGCCTCTTCTAATTCCACTTTTAGTAGGGAAAATTCTTCATTAGGTTCTTTATTGTTTTTCTCAAACTGTATCAACAATTGTTTTTGCTTTTTCTTCTTAGATCTGAGTCTAGCAATTTCTTCTAGAGAACTGATCAGTTCTGCTTCGAAGTCAACCAAAACTTCTTCATCATCAAAATTACTTCTTGTGCTTTCATTATCATAATCCTCTTGGGCCATAAGCATAAAGACATTAATCTTATCTTCACACGAGGAGTCACTATCTGTGTCTTCTGAAGAGTCATCATTGTTTACACATAAACTTTTCTTTTTACCAAATCTCTTGGGTTTGAACTTCTTTTCTCCTTCATAATTGTGATCCTTCTTCTTCTGTGGACACGTAGATGCAAAGTCACCTATATTTCCACATTTAAAACATTTGAAGGGAAATTTGCCTTGGTACTTGCCCAATCCTTTCTTTAGTCTTCTCACAGATTTTGCTTCATTTTCATTAGCCTCAGAATCCTCATTCTTATCATCTTTAAATGATGCTTCTCTAGAAGTGGATTTATATTTACCGATCCTCATTTCATATGCAGTCAACGTTCCTAGAAGTTGATCAAAAGGAAGAATTTTAAGTTCATTAAGTTCTTCTATAGAAAAGACCTTTGGGTTGAACCTATCTGGAAAAGATCTTAAAATCTTCTGGACTAAAACTACGTCTTCAAACTTCTCACCAAGACTCTTCATGGAATTCACTAGTTCTTCAACTCTTAGAAAGTACTTCCCAACAGTTTCATCCTTTTTCACCTTTAGTTGTTCAAACTGTAATCTGTAGGTTTGAAGCTTGGCATCCTTTACCTTCTCATTACCTTCATAACTACTAATGCGTTTGTCCCACATTTCTTTGGCAGTTTCTAAGTGCATAAGTTTTACAAATTCTGCTTCTGCCAGCCCACTCAGAATAGCATTCATAGCCTTAGCGTTGAAGCTGAATTCTAGCTTGTCATCCTTATTAGCTAGTACAACTAGCTTTACATGACCAGTCTCTACCACATCCCAGACATTTGCACCTAAATCCATTATGTAGGTTCTCATCCTAACTTTCCAGAAGGCAAAGTTTGTTCCATTGAACAGAGGGGCCTTATTGGTTGAAGTTCCTTCATGGTTTGACATGTTTAAGCTTCTTGATCTACCTTTAAATAAAAGGAACCGACTCTGATACCAATTGTTGGACAACTGAGAGGGGGGTGTGAATCAGTTGTTATTGTGATTAAACAATTATGCCCATTTTAAACTCTTTACAGAACACTTAATGATGATCAAAATGATGTAGGGAAGTAAGCAATAGAATATTAAACATCAATCACACACATGAAATATACAGAGACATATATTTCTGGAGGAAACCCATAAAGGGAAAAACCTCTTCTTCTTGATATGATAAGTAATCTTTATTTTCTTCACATTATCATTCTTATGAGCTCCAACTCCTCTTGAGGATACAAACTTTGTTTTACAAGAAGCAACTTGTTGAGAGCACCAACTCTCTGGTTTCTTGAGCACCCACTAGAAGGAATCACGAACTCCCTGAGTGTTCCAGCACCAATTGGATGGAAGAACCAACTTCCAGTCACATAGACACCAACCTATATAATAGAGAACAATAGTTCTCCCTTGCACCACCCTGCCACCCTGGTTTTTCTGGCTGCAACCAGATGGAAGCTACAACTCCCTATGTTCAACCACCCACTTGAAACCATGAGGACACCAATCCTCCCAAGCACCTCCCTACCACCCTAAAATATAAATATTTTATTTTTACAACTTTATCATAGTGATAAAATATTTATATATGGATGACTAGTCTCATCATTGTTCTACTACACTACTCTACTCTACTTGCATCGGTTTCTCTCTCTCCTCACATTTGTTGCGCTTTCTGTTCTTCTCTCAAATATGTGTTTTTGTTCCTTTATTCTTCTATGCTTCATCTCCTTCACACTGCATACTTCTACCCACATGAATCACACTCAATAGGCACAACCATATCTTCTATGTTCTTCATTTTCATACTCTCTCTGCACCTTTTGCATACTTCATGCGCTATGCCATTGCATACTCTTCACTGCGTCGCTGTTCTACCCTACAGGTTGTTCACTGCAGCTCTTCCTCCTTCTTGCATAGCTCAAAAGTAGAATCACTTCACTTTTCTGTTCTGCATGCTTTTCTCACGTTGCGTCATCTCTTGATCATCTTGGAAACTCTTCATCTTCTCTGGTGGTTTTGTTCCCTATGAGATCATCATCAATGGTTGTTATGATGAGATTCCTTAGCCTCTCTGGAAGTTGAGACTCTTTGTATTCTTTTTCAGTTACATCCAGTCAACTGTGGCTTCTTTGTCTTCTATCCCTTTCCTTTACGTGACCACCGACAGTGACCAAGGGCTCATTCAAAAGGCACTTCCTAGTTTCTTTCTAGTGAGCGTTGTCTCCATTTCATGATATGACCCTGGGCTATGAGCTTCATGTGACCAAGTGATTGTGGGTGCATCCAAATGTGGTTTAGAACAAACTTCTTTTTGCCCCATAATTCACCACAATCCTCCACACGTCCTTTCTCCAAAAATCGTGGTTTCGATTGTGGACTGCTTACAAAAAATTAAGGCCCGAGCATGTTCTGGCCCTGTAATGGAGCACGACCGTCGATATCATGATATTGATGATGCTCTTGAATGGATGGTTCAGATCTGTAATCTCGAGTCCACAGACCAGATCTCTCCTTCCTCCAGCAACGACTGAGGTTTCCTTCATGGTCTGGGCTCTGGGAGTTTCTAGTCTCAAACCCTATTGATGTTGACTAGATATCTTCTAGAATGAAAAATATGCTGACATTTGTCCTCTTCAGTCGACGACTCTTCATTATTTCCTTTTTCCACACATGATCCTTAGTCTCAGCGATCAAATGACATGTGTCCCTCCAATCCAATGAATGAGATCGATTTCACGATCTGGGCTCTGAGAGTTTCAAAACTCAAATTCTCATTTTCTCTCAGAGAATTTCACCTAGAGTCCATGATCCAGTGACACATGTCCCTCTCGGATCAACGGTTGAGATCTCCTTCGTGTCTCTGGACTTTGGATATTTCAATTCTTAAACTCTCGTTCATCCTTCCTTTTCTTTTTCCCTGAGTTGACAATCCACTGAGGCGTGTCCTCTTAAATCCAATGGCTATCCTCCACAGTAGGACTTCAGGTTTTTGGGTGAGTACTGGTGGTAAAACTCCTAAAGAAAGAATCTCAGAGTGACATAACTCTTGTGTCACCTGATGATGTTTCATGAGCTGAGCAGCTACCATGTGTCACTCAGATTTGTGATTTCCACGTACCTGAAATGTCAAATCAACTTGACACTTGTCATTGTCTGATTGCACCATGTTTCCTTGATGACGTAGTCCGCCACATGTCCTTATCGAATCAAGGGTCCTTATTCTCCCTTTGATCGACGACTATGATCAAATCATGACTTTGCATCTCGGGTGTTTGAACATGAGACAAACCTTACTCTTCCAACTCTCGATATCCAAAGTACTCTAGATCAATGACCCACAACCCTCTATGATCCAACGGTCCAGATCTTATCGAGATTTCATGTTTCACGAAGTTGGAGGACTACTCACCTTTGAATTTTCTAGTTCGCGAGTCAGCGAAATGTTGATCTCTCACCACGTGTCCTCTAGATCCAACAGTTCAGATCTCATCATGATTTTACATTTCGTGGAGTTGGAGGATGGCTCTCATCCATTATCCTCTTCGCATTTATACTGGATCTGACGGTTTTTGGTCCTCAACTCTCATATCCAACGGATTAGATCTATACTTCTCCTCTGCACTTCCTCTGGTCACTAGACTCTGATCTAATAAACATCGAGTATTTGATATTGGTGATCCAACGACCACTGTCTCTCCTCCTCCCGAGATTTGGCTTTCACAAATCTCTAAGTGTCAAAGGCCATGAACTCTGATCCTTCTGTGAGCCTTGATGTATGGGATATCGTCTGTGCATCGCAAAACGCTATCTCTCGTGAGCTTTGATCTCTGCATATTGTTTGCTTCTTCACTAAGATTTGATCTTTGTTCCTTTTTTCCCATCTATGCACACTCTAATATTTCCATCAATGACAGGCACACTCTACCTGTAAACATGCCAACAGTCTGTATAAAGGGGCTATGGATTTCATTGGACCCATTAATCCACTAGAAAGGAGGTTAGGATCCATATACATCATCATTGCGAGAAAATACTTAACCATATGGGTAGAAGCAGCCCCAGTAATGGATTGCAATGCAATTTCTCTTTGAGAACGTGGTGACCAGATTTGCATGTCCCATAATTGTGTTGAGTGATCAGGGAACTCATTTTATTAACAATACAATCATAGTTATGACAGAATAATTTGAGATACATCATAATAAGAGAACACCTTCCATCCATAGGAAAATGGCACAGTAGAAGATTTCAACCAGATTCTAGAAAATGCATTGACAAAGATTTGCAATGTGAATAGGGATGATTGGGATTTGAAGGTATCAACAGTTTTATGGGATTACAGGACTACATGCAAGAATCTTACAGGAAAGACACCATTCAGACTGTTGTATGGGCAGGAAGCAATGGTCCCATTGGATTATTTAGTGCCTAGTCTACACATTACAACAATCACCAACATGACAGAAGAAGGTGTTGCGCAAGAAAGATTGGATCAGTTGATGGAGATGGAATAAGACATAATTTTAGAAGGATTTCACCAGGAGGTACAAAAAGCGAAGGAGAAAGATTGGCATGATAGACACATAAAGAAGAAAATATTTAAGGAAGGAGATCTATTTCTCCTTTATGACAGTAGGTATTTACAGCACCCTGGGAATTTCAAGATGCACTAGTTAGGGCTTTATCAGGTAGAGGACATCACAAATGGAGATGTTGTGCAACTGAAAGATCTTGCAAGGAAGAATATCAGAGGACTAGTGAATGGAAGTCGATTGAAGTTGTATCAAGACATTTGACTTAACAACCTAAGGTAAAAATAGAGAGGGGAGGTATGATTGTACGTATTGTATATAGTAGATGTTAGAAGAAAAATGCAAAAATCCATAAAAAAAAAGAAATGTAACAAAAGGACAAAAAGATAGGAGATTATTAGAAGTTTTTTGATGCAAAAAACTTGTTAGCATTAATAGTGCATCGCGGAAAAACAAGAGTTGAATACACTGCGCACTAGAAATTAGTTGACAAATAAAAAAATTGTACCGCACAGGAAAAAGTGAAAAAGTGAAAATTGTTAGTGAAGAACAATTGTCATTACATTGTCCCACTATAAATTCAGAAAAAGGGGGAAATCTGGTCATTTTTTTTTTCTAAGGATAAGAATGAAGAGATATATCTAGGAGTGAGAGAGTGAGAATTTGGGAGAGCAGGTTGAGAATTATAGATCAACAGTCTAGATCTTAGCAAGACGTCACCACCATGAGTTAGAGCATCGAGCAGGGTCGGTCGAAACACCAGAAGGAGTGCTCGGGTGACGCAACCAAAGACACAATACATGCCGAAAATCATGGATGTGGATGAAGTACATATGGCAGAGTATGAGCCACATAGCATGTAGGTCGAGGAAGAAGGAAACACATCGCAGGAGGTCAGGCAGCCTGAGGAAGACATGGAAAGAAAAAATTCTGACACATCATGAAGGAAAGGGCCACAAAATGAAGAGCATGCCATGGGTTCAGCACATTAGGGACTAGAGCCGAAAGAAAAGCAAGAAACAAAGCACGAGGGTGTACCAGAGGTCGTGGCATCGTCCCCACAAGGGAAGAAGAAAGCTCGAGCTAAAATCAGTGTGCAAGGCATACTTCACACACAGGAGGATTTGGAAATAGTAATGTCAAAAATCGTAGAGAGAGTAAAAGAAGATGATGAAATGATAGGAGGATTAAACACTCTGAACTACTCAGACCACGACGTGGTAGACATAGTCAAATTCACGTATTTGGCACGTCAAAATTACATGGAAAGTAGAGGAGAGGGCCCATTAGGTGCGCCACTGTTGGAACTTGCATACTAGATCATGGGGATCTACAACATAGGGATTATGAACTTGCTTGATATACTGCACTTTGGGTGCGGTAAACATATCAACGAATGTGTAAAACAACTCCTATCAAGGGTGAATGGAGGAATTTTGTGTATGGATAGGCCAATTCCTATAAATGTGGATTTGATCATAGATATTACTGGGCTACCCATGGATGGGGAGAATCTAGAGTAGTATCTGCAGGATAAAACTAAGGAAGAGGCCATCTTCGATGAAATCAAGGAAAAACATGGCACAGATAGAGGAAACAGGGGAATCAAGAAAAGGACATAAATGATCTTGCGACGAGATTTACTACACAGATTCTAGGGTGAAAATTAATGCGCAAATGGAGGAAGAAAGAAGTACCATCAAGAGTGGTAGAGGTTGTAGCGCAGTGCGTGAAGGGGATCTCGATGAGTTGGGCCCCTTATTTACTCATTTCTTTCCTAGAGGACTGTAAGGATACACACTACTGGGGCTCTGAGTTCCACTACTTGTGGTTACTCATCCTCATTGCACTTGTAGTGTGGAAAGAAATGGAATATAGTATGTGTTATCACTCCAAGAAACCCTCCGTGGTTGCAGACCAGAGGTGCTTGGTAACTTAAGAAATAAATGTTTTTAGTATTTTTCAGAGATGGATCAATGGGATAACTCAATTCAACTTATAGCATTTAGACATCAAAGTGATAAACAAATAAGCAGTGCTCTCCAAGATTGGTTTAACAGTAAGGTAGCTTTAAGTGGGTGGAGAAATGATTGCTTACAAACCAGTGCAAAGCAGGGCTCAATAAACAATTAAAGAAACTGATAATAAAGCTATGAACCAAACAATAGGATGAAAGCTATTGAAGATCAGACAACAACATATCAGTGAAGGAAAAGTATGAAAGACTGCCACCAAAATGGAGAGAAACCTGCGATCTATATTAGCAAATAAGAAGTCTAAGTACAAGGAGCATTGTTGTATCCAGAATCGAACCCTT
>ML787004.1:226372-277268 GCA_009831015.1 Picea engelmannii | reverse complement strand
AATTTACCACCGAAAGCGCAGCTTTCGGTGGTTAATGAACAGTCGTCCTGTTCGCCTAAACCACCGAAAGTCAAAATTTCCAGCAAAAACTGCCTTTGGTAAAAATCCATTTTCTCAGCCATGGAATATCCGTTTCGCACGTTCCAATAGTCGATCGACATATACAGATCGTAAGCTTTCCAATGGTATAATCAGATTTGGATTTGGAGCTAGGGAAGCTAGTGAAAATTTCCCTTCAAGATTAGGCATATTTCCTTCAAAAAATGCCGGTGCGTTTTTGAGAGTTAACAGTATGTTCCTCCAGAGAGTAGGAAAGTGTGGTGCAACCTGATACACTTTCTTAAGGAGCACAATAGACCCAAAGACGAAGAAACTGAGAAACAATGTATTCTCTCTATACCTTTTGGAGATCCAGAACCACTTAGCCAACATGTGGAGGATTTCCCCTGAGACAGTCCAAGAGTTTGGATATATTTCCAACTTTCAAGAAACGCGCCATAGCATATGGTTACAGGTGCAGAGGGATCCAACCAATGAGTGGCTACAACTGAGCTACTGCATGACAATGTTGAATATAAAAATGAAGGTCCAGAAGTGGCTTGATGAATGGAAGGTGCCAGTAATTCCAAAGACAGTTCCAATAGTACAAACCTAGATGCAGGACATAACAGTCCCTATGCAACATACAAGAAGAAATGGTGTCAACAAGAAGTATAAGAAAACACATTTTCCAATGGGGGGAAGCATCCTAATTCAAAATAAACGCATGACGCAGAAGAAACTAGAGGGTGGTTCCACACAAGGCCCACCGTGCATAGGACAGACACCAAGAGTTACAAGAGAATAGGTGAATGGAAAAGAAGAAAGGATAGAGACACATGATATACCTGTGGAGGAAGAAATTTGGAAGGGGATAGGTATGGATACACAAATTCCAGAGACATCTCATCCATTAGATTTCCAAAAGAAGATAATAGGGAAGAAATCAAGTGGCTCCAGGAAGAAGTCGAAGGCCCATAGAACAACACCTCACATATCACTAATAGCAGAGGATCTCTAAATATTAGCCACAACAATTAAGGATCGACTATCAAAGGTTTGGGATAATGTCGAGAAGCATAGGGATTTAATTTTTTATCAGGTGTAGGAGGTAAAAGTTGCATTGGAACAATTAAATATTAGGGAAGAGAAGCAACAGAAAGACACACTAGAAAAGACTATGGGAGGAGTGACAATAGGGGAAACAATCCATATCAAAGTGTAGGGGAGCACAAAATTCATTATCACACCTAAGTTGTTGTATATTGACAAGGAGGGAGCACATAATCCCATAAAGGATATAGAGGCATTGGACTTGGCATTGTTCAAATTACAGATTAGTGTCGTGCAAGAAATTCATTCCATGGAAAGGTGGGATGCGACAAATCTAAAAATATCCCAGGAAGAGAACATTTCATTGAAGGAAGTAGTTAGCCAAGAAGGTCAAGAGAAGATCATAACACAATAGAAATTGGAAGAGATGGAGAAGTACATTGGTGCAATATTCCAATCCATCACAGACAATGCAGAGTCAAAGGAAGTATCTTTTGAGGAGAAGATGAGGAAAATAGTGCAGTCCTTGGAGCAGTACAAGAGCCAAATAAAGGATCTAGAGGAGAACGTAGTACTACTCCTCCATAAGTAAGAGCACAATGAGAGAAAGACGTAACATAATTTGCAGAAAATATAACGCAAGATATACAAAGGATGACAGAGTTGTTGGAACACAGTGGCCAACTGTGTACACAAGTACAATAATATGGAAGATTGCAGGAGTTACACGGAAATTAGGATAGGGTCCATGCTTCAATGGAAGACTTGAAACAAAGACCGAAAACAATGTCATTGTCAAAAAAGATTAATACAACCACAAAAATGAAGAGTCTGCAGTCAGAATAAAAGGTAGTGTTGGCAAAGATGATTGAGTGGAAAGCTCAGTTGGATCCTCTGTAGGAAAAGGATGAACAACTTGTCATGGATATTGATGCAGCAAAATCAAGGGTGGAGCAGAAAGGCTTGGAGGGGGAAGAAATATTGAAATCTCTAGTCACTGTGCAGATAGTAGAATGCATGGCAGAGAAAAGCAATCGAGCTCAGGGGAAATGCTAGAAAGTAGCAGAAATGTATGAAGCACTGGCACAAGAAGTGAAATATGCAAGAGACGGTGAGTGAATCGGGATGAGTCATGATGTCGGTGTTAGGGGCTTGTTGGAGAAGGCCATTTTTAGAAGAAAATCAAGGAAGTTTAAAAAAATCGAGACAGCACTGGAAAATGGGGAGCACATCAGAAACAAAGGAAAAGTAGTGCTGAGAAAAAGTGTTTACAAAATGGACATTTTTTTGTGAAGTGTTTGAAAAGAGGACAAGAGTCATCTTGGAGAATGGTTGGATCATGGACCAACCAATATTGAGTAGTTGGAAAGTGGACAAACCTAATCCACTTAGGGTTAGGGTTTTTGTAAGGGATTTGACCCATTTTGTTGTATAAGTAGAATGTATTAGGAGTATGAAAAGGTTGTCATTTATTTAGCAAGGAGGTTTTTTTGAGATATTGGTTAGAGGTTCTCAATTTTATGAGGACTATTGCAATATGTGGATATTGATTGTAATGGAGGAAGAAATGTACAGTGCACATCACTAGATTTTGCATGAAGAATAATAAAGAAATGAAGAGACTTATCTTTGTGGGTGTATTCATAGGAGGGGGTGAACCATGGTATATCTGGGTTATATGGGTATGTGTTTAGTCTTTCTAATTATATTTTCTTTAATAAGTTTTATGATGAGCATGTTAGAATAGTAAAGGAAAGAATATTGCGCACTAAGAATAAAATGATGAACATTGTAGAAAAACACTACATGGATAATGTAAATGTGTTGAAACTGCACAAAATATATCTAGCTAAACAATAATACACACATTTGCCGAAAGAATTTGAGAAAGAAGAAGAAGGAGAGAAAGAATGAAAGAATTCTCATTAACCGTTGTGAAATATGAATAGTTTACACATGATAGACTCTGTATAACTCAACGAATTTGACTTGAGGATAATAAATGCACCATAGTGGTGGCCTAGAGTTATATGGACACACACCAACAGTTACGAGAGTGAACTACCACCTATTCTAGTCTCTCAGGCAGTTACAGGAGTGAACTGCCACCTAGTTGAGTTAACTAGTTAACTAGTCTTTTGTTAACTGACTGAACAAAGAGTAGTGAGGATTTAAATCAGGGAATCAAGGCTAATGCTCCAGTTTGGTGATGATCGCAAGGAAATTTTGAATTAGCATGGTGATTATCCCAATGCAACATCTAAACTCAATTCAACTAGTCAAACTGAAGTGTCAACTGAAAGAGAATATTATCCAGGTGGAATATTCTCTCCTAAAATATAAGAGACTGGATAATGACTAATTATGATTAATAAACAAGGAAAATCCTTAGGAAAAATAAATCCTAGGTGTGTGTGAAGTAACTCCAACACCCCCCCTGAACATCACTATGGTGAAAATAAAGATTGAGTCACAACAACGAGGCCATTTTAGGTACCCAAGTACAAAAGATACACTGAAAATAAAGTGATGAAAGAGGAAAAACCTCATGGTAAACCACCCCCCTCAAGGTACAATGTATGTAAAAATAAGAACTATAGTTTCTAGGAAACTCTGTCCTTCACTCCAAGATGACTTCGCAGAGAATGGAACTTTTGCTCAGTTAAGGTCTCGGTGAAGATGTTTGTCGTCTGTTCTGCTGAAGGATAGAACTGTAAGTCGATGATCCCCTCGTGTACTATGTCACAGAGGTAGTGCATGTGGATCTCAATGTGCTTCATCCGCTGCCTCTCAAATGGATCTATGCATAACTTCAGAGTGCTCTGGTTGTCACACCAGATGACGATCGACCGATGAAACTGAATACCCAACTCAGTGATAAAATGTTGTAGCCACATAGCCTGAATGGTTATGTTAACTACCCCTCTGTACTCTTCCTCAACTGAATATAGAGAAATGGCAGCTTGCTTCTTGCTCGACCAACAGATAGGCCCAGAACGAAGACTGAGTGAGTAACCAGATGTGGACTTACGATCAATGTTATTGCCAACCTAGTCAGAATCAGTAAACCCGATGAGATCTAATGCAGATTCTTCTACATAATGAATCCCAAAGGTGATGGTGCCCTGTACATATCGAAGGATACACTTTGCAGCTTTCCAATGTATCTCATGTAGCTCCTGCATGAACCTGGAAATTGCGCCAACTGCATAGGAGAGGTCTGGTCTAGAGTGTGTGAGATACAAAAAACTCCCCACTAGTTGTCTTTATAGTGTGTTGTCTTCCAGTGGAGTCTCCCCTCCATCCTAAAGTTTGACTCTTGATAGGAAAGGAGTCAGAGTAGACTTGGAGTCTCATGTGAAATCTGTCATGGAGATCTCGTGCGTGTTAGGACCCTATAATGTACCTTTTTGCTCATACTTTTTTCTATCATTACATTCTTTTCCCACTCATATTTAAGCCTACATTATCACCTTAACCTATTTCTCCAAAGGTATATAACATTTCTTCTCTTTGCTATATGTTTAATTTGTTTTACATGTAATTTTGCATTACTCTCATACTTAGCCATTAATCAGAAATATATAGTTGCTGAAACAGTTTGAACTGCAGTTAATATATTGTGTTGCTTGAACACCACGTTGTTGAAACAATCAACAGTACACAAATCCCGTTGCTGAAACAGTCCGTGATTTGCGATGCTGAAACAACATTTCACATACAACAGTAACAAGAAGGAGTTGTTACACTGGCCGCAATAGTCATACCTTAAGCCAACACCATTACAACCATCGCTGCTGCTTGAGACCACATTGCTGAAACAGTCAAACAAGACGCAAATCCCATTTCTAAAACAGTCTTTGATTTGCGATGCTGAAACAGTATTTTACAAACAACAGTAATAAGAAAAGTTAAATAAAGAAGCTGTTACACTGGCTGCAATAGTTGTACCTCAAACCAACACCATTCCAACCACTATAACAACATTTTTCTACAAGAGATCAGAATATCCTATTCCAGCATAGAAGATTAGATCAAACTAAGAATAGGATTTGTATGTACACATGTAATTTTATTCTTAATTGTATTAAGAGGATTCTCCTCTTTAAATAGTGGAGAAATCAGCATTAGAGGGGAGATTACGAAAGGCTTAGCTAGAAGCAAATTACAGAGAAGGAGCATGTTCACTTTGGATATTGTAACTTGTCACATTTGATAGATGAATAAAAGATCATTCTGAGCATTCCTTAATAATTCCTTTTATTTCCGAGGAATCTTGTGAGAAGGAAAGGGCCCACCTTCTTCACAAGATTCACCCATTAGTTTTTGTAGTGTGTTAGTATTGTTTTTATCTATGCCTTGTTAAAACTCTGTTTTGATGAAACTCTATTTCCGTTGATTATTACATTGTTTCCATGCAATTCATTCCTAGGTAATTGTTAATCATTTTGATTGGTAATTATGTTTGAAGGTGTGATAGTCAGAGACAGGTGCTAAAGATTCCTACTTTGGGGAATAGGGTCCTTTCCTCTGTTACAGAATAGTTAGCCTTCAGTACTTGTGAATCATTTTGATTGGTAATTCTGTTTGCAGAATGAGTTTAGGAAAGTGTGATAGTTAGAGACAGGTGCTGAAGATTCCTGCTTTGGGGAATAAGGTCATGTTCTCTGTTATAGAATAGTTAGTCTTCTTTGCAGTGTGTTGAAAGGTTCCTTTTTCCTAGGTTGTTGTTTCTTAATGTAATCCAGGATTCTTCTGATAATTATTTCCTTTTGAATCTTAAACTCTGCAATAGATAGATTACTTTTACTGTAATTCAGAGTAGAACTTCAGTCTGTTCAAAGCAAGGTGTGATGAGTGTAACTTTTACTACAAATTTTGATTTCTTTTGAGATTGAACATATACAGTGTGTGATTGCATTTGAAATAAATAGACTTCCCTGGGTTGACAATTTATGTAACACTTGATTGTTTTAATTAATAAGAAATTATAGTGACCAACATTTTGGCTCCGTTGTCGGGGAAGGAAATTATAGATTTCAAAAGAATTTACGTTTTTCTTTCAGATTTACAGATTGCATGAGAGGATGCGGACCCCCCAAGGAAACTGACCCTATAGGTGGCAGGGGCAGAGGAAGAGGAGGTAGAAATACTTTTATCGACCAGATTATATCAAAATCTGAATCTGTTGTTCCTCAAATACCAAGCTCTCAAAAACCAAAGCCTCAACCTTCCTTTAAAGCGAACTTTGAAACAGAGACATTTGAAAAACCAGCAGAAGACATTGAGGATCGAGCAAGTGCAGTAGGGGAACAAACATAAGAAACCATGGATGGATATAATGACAAACAACACCATGAAGAATAGGTAGGTCTTGAAGTAGAGGTAAGCGATGAAAACTCTTTTTCTACCTTAGGATTTCTGATTGGTGATCTTCCTAGAGGAGTAGCTCCCATGAAGAATATTCCACTTTCAGCTTTACCTAACTTTCATGGTTTATCTTCTAAAGATCCTGGTGAATTCCTTTTTGAGTTTGACATATTATGCAAAAGTTATGATTACATTTCCAATGCTAAAAAATTAAAGCTATTCCCAACAAAATTAAAGGGAAATGCATATAATGGTTCATGAGTCTTGGAGGTCATGTAATCACAACATGGGATCAGATGAAACAAAAAATTCTGCACAAATATCAAGACTATTGCCGAAAAAGAGAAAAGAGAGAGGAACTATTCAAGATGATACAGAAAGAGGATGAAAATTTGGAGGACTTTGTGGAAAGGCTACAATATAATCTACAAATATCCAGTCACCCTGATGTAAGTAAATATATTCTTAAAAAAATATTATTAAAAGGAGTAAGGGATGACTGTCTAGATATGTTGAATATGCTTGGAAAATGGGACATATCTAAAGAATCATATGATGAAATTGTTAACCTCTATAAAAGATATTCAAGAGGAGCTGCAAGGAATAGATCAAACAACAGGGATACCACATTTTCAAGAGTTCAAAAATCATCCAGTGGAGGAGCAACAAGAGCCGAAATAGGTAATCTACTTGAGGAATTTAAAACTAAAATGTTAAGTTCTTTTGCTTCACAAATTGACACCTCGCAGATTCAAAAGAAACAAGCAGAAGCAAAAGCAACTCTGTCCATCTTTTGTTCCAAATGTAGAGATAAGCACCCACAAAGGGAATGCCCATTGGACAAAAATCCAATTTGCACCATTTGTGATAAGGATCATGAAAATCAACAATGCCCTTCTTTACCAGGAATCAAAGAAACAATACAACCAACCGATGAAGAAGTTGAAGTTGTCTATCTGTTGACACAGAGAAGGCAATGGAAACCACGGGGACAAGGTATGAATCCTAATATGTCATTTACATCTTCTAATCGTTGGAATAATTATCCTTCTTTTAGTCAAGCAAATTACCCTCCCTTCAATCAAATGAATTACCCACCCATGCAACAAACAAACCCTCCCTTTGTAGACCCAACAATATGGACACCTTGGCCTTCACAACAAGAACCTTACCTTAACCAATGGAATCCAAATTGGAGAGGTCAACAACCCTCGTTCCCAAATCAATTTCCTCAATTTCAATCACAAGTTCAACAACCACTCTCTTTACCATCAGGTACTCCACCAAATAATCAAATGATGAGGCCCCAACTACCTGTACAACCTAGCCCTAACCCCAATAATAAGGCTGTGCAGTGCATTGATATTCAAAACCAGCCTATACTTTCTCTTTTCCCTGCACAATGCAATGATATTCATTTACAATCTGGGAAAATAGTAGAACCTATCATTGATGATGTTACCTCTTCTGATTCTGATAAAGAAGAAATAAAAAAACACGATGTACCTGAATAGGTACAACCGTCCTCAAACACTATTGTTGAAACAATAGAACCACCATTCCCTGAGTGTTTATCTTTGACTAAAATGCCTGAGCCACCTTCTTTCAATCTTCTAGGGGAATTACAAAACCTCTATGTCAGAATTCCACTATTACAAGCACTAAGAGATGTACCAATTTATGCCAGAACTATGCGAGACATTTGTGTTAAGAAACTCGGTAGGAAAAATAAATATCCCCTCACAGTTCATGTCATAGGTGATTTGTTTGCACTAATGTCAGGTAAAGCTCCTCTAGTTAAATATGGTGATCCTGGCCATCCTACCATCATAGTGAAAATTGGAAAAACAATAATTCCTCGAGTTCTAGTAGACTTAGGCGCTGCTATCAATATTATGACTCTTGAAACTTCACAACTGTTACAACTAAAGGATGAAATCAGAGATACCCCAACCATTCTAGAATTAGCTGACCATTCTACAATCAAATCGGAAGGAGTCATTGAATACCTAATTATCTCAGTTGAGTCCTAGAATTATCTAGCTGACTTTCTGGTATTACAACCTAAAAAAAAGTTGGGGGGTCACCCTCTAATTTTGGGCAGGCCTTGACTAGCCACAACAGATGCCTTTATCAACTATAGATCTGGTTCAATGACAATTTCCAATCGATATGAGACCAAACAACTTACTCTCTAACCTCATGCTACACCCTTGACTAATAATGACAATTCCTTATGGGTGGACTTTGATGATCAAACTACTCAACCTATCTTGACTATTGGACAAGCCTTAAGCCTTAAAGATGCCACTGAGGATGAAGTAATTAATAATTTTATTTGTGAACCCTCCTTTGTGACTTCAAAAACACATAATCAACTAGCTGCACTTTTGGAGTCAGATACCCAGGAAAACCTTAACTCTGAAGACCTACCTCAAACATCAGCTACCATCTCTTCTAAAAGTATACCAATAGAAATTGAACCTAGCAAAACACTGAATATAAACCCCAACTTGACAGTTGTTGAAACACAACAATTAATGAAGTTACTTCTTGAACATAAGGAAGCATTCGCATGGGACTATATAGATATGAAGGGAATCTCTCTTGAATTATGTACTCATCATATCTATATCAAGGAAGATTGTCGACTGATCTGCCAATCTCAACGACGAATGAACCCTAATTTAAGATAAATTCTTAAAGAGGAACTTCAAAAATTACTTAATGCAGGGTTTATATACCCTATATCTGACAGTGAATGGGTTTCCCCATTGGTAATAGTTCCTAAGAAAAACGGGAAATGGAGAGTGTGTGTAGATTATAGAGCCTTAAATAAAGCCACTCAAAAAGATCACTTTCCGTTACCATTCATTGATCAGGTGTTAGATAGTTTGTCAGGGAAGAAATTCTTCTCTTTCTTAGATGGTTTCAGTGGGTATAACTAGATCAAAATTGCACCCCAAGACCAAGATAAGACCACTTTTACTAGCCCCTGGGGAACTTTTTCTTATAGATTCCTCCCATTTGGACTATGTAATGCACCAACAACCTTTCAAAGAGCAATTATAGGAATCTTTTCTGATATGATTAATGACTCTATGGAAAATTTTATGGATGATTTTACCCCTTATGGTGTCTCTTTTGAGGAAGCATTACAAAACCTTGAGAAAGTACTTAAACGATGTATACAAGCCCACCTCTCCTTAAGCACAGAAAAATGTCATATGATGATGAGTGAATGAGTAGTACTTGGACATTTTATTTCATCTCAAGGAATTCAGGTGGATCCATCAAAGATACAAGTCATTAAAGGCCTTCCTATTCCCAAAACCCAAATAGATGTGAGAAGTTTCTTAGGACATGCTGGATACTATAGAAGATTTATCAATTTTTTTTCCAAAATAGCTTCTCCTTTGTTTGTGTTACTTATGAAAAATGTTGAATTCAAGTGGAATAATCTTTTCCATGAAGCATTTGATACACTCAAACATCAGTTATCTATAACTCCTATTCTAAGAGGACCTGATTGGACACTTCCCTTTCATATATCCTCTGATGCTTCAGATACTGCAATAGGAGCTGTCTTGGGACAATAAGAAAATCATCTCCCTTATGCTATTTACTTCATTAGCCAGAACATGAGTCCCGCTGAACTTAACTATACAGTTACCGAGAAGGAATTTTTAGCAGTTATCTATGCTATTAATAAATTTCAACATTACATCACTAGCTATTCTACTTTTGTCCATACTGATCACTCAGCTATCAAATATTTAATGAACAAATTTGTCACAAATGATCGAGTCAATAGATGGTTATTATTATTACAAGAATTTGATATTACAATTGTAGATAGACCAGGAAAAGAAAATGTAGTTGCTGATTTCCTTTCTCGGTTAACACTTGATGATAATACTTCAGTAGATGATTCCTTTCCCGATGAATATCTATTTGCAGTATCTACTCACTCACCATGGTATGCAGACATCACTAACTACTTCGTTGCAGGGAAGTTACCACCACACCTATCCCACCGAGAGAAAAGAAGAATCATTCAACAAGGTGTTCGATATAGCTGGATAAGTGGGTTTCTTTTCCACACAGGACTTGATCAAGAAATCCGAAGATGCATTAGAGAATATGAGGTTTATGATTTACTAAAAGCTTGTCGTGATGGCCCTTGTGGAGGGAATTTTGCTGATAAGAGAACAACACATAAAATTCTCAGGATGGGTTATTATTGGCCCTCACTTTTTAAAGATGCAAAGAAATATGTTCAGGCCTGTGATAGCTGTCAAAGAATGGGTCAACCTAATCATAGAGATGAAATTCCATTAAATCCCCAGGTAGTACTCAAACCATTTGAAAGATGGGCCTTAGACTTTGTAGGACCCATTAGCCCTCCATCCAATCAAAAAGTTTATATAGTGGTCTACACAGATTATACGACCAAATGGGTGGAGGCTAAAGCACTCCATAGAGCTACTGAAGAAGTTGTTCTAGATTTTTTATTTGAAGATATCTTCATCATATTTGGATTACCTAGAGAATTAGTCACAGATGGAGGACCTCCTTTCACTTCTCATGGTTTTAAAGCCATCCTTCAAAAATATCATACTCATCATAGAATGACTACACCATACCAACCCCAAGTCAATGGACAAGTGGAAAGCAAAAATAAAGTAATAGAAGCCATTCTCACAAAAACAGTGAAGGAAAATAGAAAGGATTGGGCTCAAAGGCTCCCTGAAGCATTATGGGCTTACAGAACTACCTGGAGAAATACTACAAGATTCTCCCCCTATGAATTAGTTTATGGAAAAAGTGTTGTCTTTCCTGTGGAATTTGAAATCAAAACCTTAAGGACTGCTTTAGCTGTTAACCTTGATTTGATTGATGCACAAACAACCAGGTTGCAACAGCTTAATGAATTGGATGAAAAAAGACTAGATTCCATTCATCAGACAACTATGATTCAACAACAAAGAACAAAATGGCATGATAAAACCATCAAGCATAAGCAATTCCAAAAAGGTAATTGGGCTTTACTGTATGATTCTCGGTTTAAAGAATTTCAAGGGAAACTACGCACAAGATGGCTAGGACCTTACGAAGTGGATATTGTTTTCCCCAATGGAACAGTAAGGCTCCTCACAATTGATGACTCTAAAACACCGTTATTAGTGAATGGTCATCGGCTCCGTCTGTACCAGTGCCCCATTTCCAAAGAAAATTTTAAGGCCATATGTGTGGCAAATTCACATTATCTCTTTTTAGAGGAGCTTCTTGCCCCTCATTGCAATTAATTTTTCTGAATTTAATTTCTTTAGTATTAGATTAAATTTCTTTTACTAATAATCCCTGTCAAGGAATGGCATGTTACAATTGATTCTTTTGCAAATTCTTAGGCCTACCAAGAAAGGAAAATCTTACTACAAGCACATCCAAGCTTCATTTTATGAAGCATTGCTCCCTCTTTCTTCAATCCATTCATCCTCACTTCCCATTCAACATCCCCATCATTCATCCTTATTTATTTTCTTTCCTTTCCATTCCTTTTCCTCATTTTCCCCATTGTTGAAACACCATTGTCCAGCAACATTTTCCTCATTTTCCCATTGCTGAAACACCACTCTTCAACAACACTTTTCCCATTTTCCCTGATGCTAAAACACCATTTCTTCAACAATATTTTCCATTGTTAAAACATCACTCTTCAACAAACATTTTTCCATTCTTTTCCTGTTGCTGAAACACCACATTTTCAACATTTCCTGTTAATAAAAACATCTTTTTCAGCTCTTTCACTCTCACTTCTCCTATTTTCATACTATAGTCTATCTTTTCACTACTTTCTCCCATGATTAAACAAACCCTTGATACAATTTCCCTCATAAATCCAAAGTCTCTCCCATGGTTACTGCAGATCTATTATGGACAAGCACTATATTTTTCGAAGTACGAATCAAAGGTAAAGATGAGGTATGTAAACTTTATATGTAAATACAATTGAACTATGGATAATGAGAAAATCATGATTCATTATTATCATTCACCTAAATTCACTATTTTTAGCCATAGTTGGGTGGGGAGAAATATCGAAACGTGATGCCATCATTTCACACGAACAGACTACCGTCACTCTTTTTTACCCATCATTTCGGTTTTTTTCACCATCATTTGCATGCCTTCAATCCACAAAACTTACTCTGTCTGGGTGTGGTTACTTGACTCTCTGACTGTGCATTCTACTGAGCTGAATAGCTATGGGAGGTTTTGTTATACGATACAAACCCTCCATGACAACCCTACTAGAATTGTATCCAGAAGTCTACCAAATCTTTCATCAGGCAGGTTGGCTAGGTTATTTTCAGAGGCTCCAGGGATTTGATCAACAATAGGTTCTTCAATTTGCTAGGAATATTCAACAAGACCATTCTATTGTTCAAGGGGTTAGGATTCCAGTCACAGAGGATGATATACCACAGGTTTTGGGTCTTCCCGTCACTGACCTTCGTTGGTTCAGCCGCAAACACATTATCCTTAATGCCCAACGGGAGTTTCTCTTGCCAGGAGAACAAGTTGAGCCTAAAGGCCGGGGTGTTCGACTTAGCTCGTTATAGCCTCCTTGGCCAAAAGTTGCAGAGTTTCTCAAGCACTACCTTACCTGTGAAGGCCGATACCAGGTAATTTACTAGTCTGACTTTGTCTTGTTATCTCATTTACGACATGCTAGACTGGTCAATATTCCTTACTATCTGCTCGGATGTCTTAGAAACATGTCGCATTATTGTAAATAGGCTAAAAATACCATCATTTCCCTCACCCATAACCGTTTCGTTCAATTACTCATCCAAAAGGGTTTTTCCCAACAAAACCCCCTCCTAAACAATCCACCCATAAACCCTCAGGAAGCTGCTGAACATCCTGAAAACCCTCATGAAGAGTAACCACAAAACCTTCCTGACCCTCCAAAAATACCTATTAATCATCCTACATATCCAATTGATCCAATTCCTTCCACCATACCAAGTTTGCTCCACAATTTACCATAATCATCTACCCCTGTCAGGCTGCTATATTAAAGATTTTTAATTACCTGAAAACACTGAATTGTCAAACCAGCGTAAGTGAACTTAGAGATGCTACACTGTATGTGCTGGTAATATTCTAATTCCTATCTAAAGGTTATTCTGAGAAGAAAACACAAACTCACTCTTAAAAAATGAACCCTAATGATTATCTTGAAACTAATCATCTCTTGTTTAATTCATCAAAGGAAAATAGTTATGAGCTTAAGTACAAGTACTTCTATTTCTGATCCAATGTAATCTCCCAAGACTATCTACCATTAGCTTAAACATCTAATCATCATCATATCTATCTAAGCCATAAAAGAAAGATCATTTTTGAAAACCTTTTAATCTAAACATCAAAAATAGTTTTGAATCTATCCACAGGTAGAACAAATAAATGTCCTATTTACCCTAATGGTACTGGAAGCTTCCTTTAATCCGACTGTAAACTAACTATCCTAACATAACAGAGTAAATCTAAACTCACATTCCCTTTAAATCGTGATCAAATTGAAAACTAGAAACAGAGCAAATCTAGTTCATTCTTCAAGTTCTACAGGGATAAATAATGCATTCAACATTCATCAATCTATGAGATGATATCACACTGGAAATGATCCAATCTAAAGAATGGTTAAGCAAGAATCTAGGAAAGTAATTCCCAAACTCAAATAAACTAACTTACATGCAGATTCTAAAATACTGAAATAAACTAACTCTATTATGGAAAAGAGACAACAACTTGAACCTGTTGGCAGGCCCAACCAAGAGGTGCAATCGCCTAAAATGAAACCAGAGCTACTCAGATCATTCCATGCAAAACATTTTCATACTTCACGCTCCATAATTCATAAAACGACTCAAATAATTTAACAACGAATAACATAACGCATAGAAAATTTGTATTATCAGAAATCGTATCACATAGCATATTGTAACCAACGTTTCTTGAGAGCGATCCTCAGTTTTTATAGATCCTCTCCAAAAATAGTTTTAAACATAGGTGCATTAATCTAAACGGATCTCAGACTTGAGAATGACTCATAGTTAGTTAAAATGAACTTCACAACTTCATGACACGCAGTGTCAAGAAGTGTGGATCATAAAGCATTCTAATAAAACGGTTCTACAATCTTGCCCTAAGTCAGCATATTGAGTTATGACTCAATCAATCATATGAATCAGACTGTCAATCCACTCTAGCCATGTCATGCAAGTCTTCGGTAGCTTCTTTGGTATCTCCACTAAGTGCGAGCTGGTACCTGGTACTGATAAGTCCTGTTTCAAAGGAACAGTACCTAACTCATGTCACATTAGTATCAACATTAGTTTAAAATATCTAAATACATTAAAAATAACTTGAATCATAAGAATACCTTGAATAGCCCCATTTAGTTGTAAAAGGATGTCAAATGTGTCATGGTAAGGCCAGAAGGAAATGATACTAGATATGAGAATGGAGGTATATTTGACATGATATAGGCAAAAATATAGTCAAAACTGGGGACTAACAACCCCTACTTTTCATATCCTTAGTGATGATTCTGAAGCAGATAACCCTGATAACCCTCCCTGCCCCATCACTGAGGAAAAACCCACATGCAAAAGAAAGAAGCAAATTCCTACTTTTCCTTCTTTTTTACTAAAAAAACGAATGAGGGCTTCAACAAGAGTAGCCACTACTGCCACTACCCTAAACCCCCAACCCATTTTGCTAAAATCCCATACACCTCTACCCTCCCAAACCCCAGAATTTTTACCTGTTCAACCCATGGGCATTGAAACACAAGAACCAGAAGCCCAAGATGTTGCGACATCATTTTCTTTACATCAAGTAGCTGTCACACAAGAACCAGCTACTCATTCAGTAGCTAAAACACAAGAACCAGCTATAGTTGTTACACAAGAACTAGTTACAGCTGAAACATAAGAACCAACTGCTAACTTCATTCCTGAAATACAAGAATCAGATGCCCGGGGTGCTACAACAGTAGATGTTACACAAGAACCAACTACTCATTCAGTAGCTGAAACACAAGAACCAGCTATAGCTATCACACAAGAACTAGCTACAGCTGAAACAAAAGAACCAACTGCTGACTTTATTCCTGAAATTCAAGAATCACATGCCCAGGGTGCTGAAGCACTATTTTCTTTTAATCAAGTAGCTGAAACACAAGAATCAACTGTTGATTTTGTAGTTGCTCCACAAGAACCAGCTACTGAGGCTGTGACCGTTACACAAAAACTAGTCACCCCTCTTGACACACCGATGACAGATCAACAAACAGAACCAACAATGGATTCTCTCTTACAAGAGAATGAGTTTCTAATATCAGAACTGGAAGCTTACAAGCAAGAGATGGTAATGGAAAAGGAAGCCTATGACAGAGAACTTAATTTGCATACCTTGGCTCGCGTAGCGGCCATGGTAGAGAAAAACACAAAAGATGATCAGTATAGAGAGTATATGTGGAGCCAATTTGGGATATTTATGATAAAGCAGGCTACAAAGTGGTTCAAATACCAATACCCAGAGCTTCCCCTGCACCTATGACTTCTACAGTTAAAAAAGAGGAACATCCTATTGTTACACAAGAACTAGTAGGACCTTCAAAAATCCCAAAAAGAAAAGTTAATTTACAGGAACCCTGGCCGACAACAACTGTTAAATCATAAGCCCTTGTTTTTATCAGTAAAGTTGTTCAAACTCTGCCTATTGATGAATCTACCCCTACTTTTTTGGAACAAGCCACTCAGAATCTACCACGGCCTACCACTGACGATGCTGAAACAAAAACTCTACCTATTGGTGAATTTTCCCCTCCTAGCAAGATCAATACCCCTACTCTTATGGAATAAGCCACTCAGACCCTACCTCAGCCTACCACTTGAGATGCTGAAACACAAACTCAACCATGGAATGAGAAGGCAATAATGGACAAATGGAAAAAGGAGTCTGCTATTACATAGGACAAAAGTTTGCAGGAGCACAAAATACTTTGGTTGAACCACGTCTATTCAAACTGGGAAGCTTTGGAGCAAACACGCCAAGAATTTTGTGCCCATAAGAAGTAGAATGAAGAGTTAAAAGGCAAATTGCTCCTGATGTTTGATTTGGTACAAAAATTGTTGGCTACTAGGAAACCATCCTCAAATTACTCTCTTTTCCTTATAGAACGACTTGCATTCTTTCCGATTAAATCAATCAAAGATGGAAAACCCTATGCAGTGTTCAAACCAGAAGATTTTGTTCAAACTTTTGCAGAAGCCTCTACTACTGATCAACATCTATTATGTGAGGTATATCTTCATAATGAAGCTATTCCTGAGAACAAACAGCTTAATCTCAACCCTCTTGTTGGTGATATCCAGATTCGCGCACTCGTCTCCTTCCTTACCAACCAGATTATGTGGCAGAATGATTTTCTAGCTGCCAAGCATAATGAAGATAACCATCTCCTCTGGATACGGCCAGAACCACAGAACGTTGCCACCTTTGTTGCAGAATATTACAAATTTTTGAAGAAACCAGGGATGACTCAATACATAAGGCAACTACAGGCAACAGTTCTTCAGGATTGCCAACAGTTTATTAAATCCATAGAGACTGCTGCCCTAGAAGCAAATAACACGTTTTGGCAATAATCTTCTAAGAAAAGGCAGGAACACAATCCCTTTAGTCCTACCAATATTGAGACAACAGTCTCCCGAGTACCGAGTTACATCAAATGTGTCCAACAATGTGCTGAAAATTGGATAGGTTCTCAGTTCCATTTTCCCATTCTATGGATGCCAGCAGAGAAGTATGAAGTTCATCATAAGTTTCCCAAGAAGGTTGAAGCAATAGCCTAGCAAAGGTTACAACGTGTTCAAGGATTCATAGCTCCAACAACTATTGCTTAAGTAATTTGCTTGCTCAGAGTCGGTATACGGATTCTGATTCACATTGAAGTTGCCTGAGGACATGCAACATTTTTAGTTGGGGGGGATGTTAGGACCCTATAATGTATCTTTTTTCTCATACTTTTTGCTATCATTACATCCTTTTCCCACTCATATTTAAGCCTACATTATCACCTTAACCTATTTCTCCAAAGGTATATAACGTTTCTTCTCTTTGCTATATGTTTAATTTGTTTTACATGTAATTTTACATTACTCTCATACTTAGCCATTAATTAGAAATATATAGTTGCTGAAACAGTTTGAACTACAATTAATATACTGTGCTACTTGAAGACCACGTTGTTGAAACAGTCAACAGTACGCAAATCCCGTTGCTGAAAAAGTTCATGATTTGCGATGCTGAAACAACATTTCACATACAACAGTAACAAGAAGGAGCTGTTACACTGGCTGCAATAGCCGTACCTTAAGCCAACACCATTACAACCATCATTGTTTCTTGAGACCACGTTGATGAAACAATCAAACAGGACGCAAATCCCGTTGCAAAAACAGTGCATGATTTGCGATGCTGAAACGGTATTTTACAAATAGCAGTAACAAGAAAAGTTAAATAAAGAAGTTGTTACACTGACCGCAACAACTGTACCTCAAACTAGCGCCATTCCAACCACTGTAACAACATTTTGCTATGGGAGATCATAATATCCTATTCTAGCATAGAAGATTAGATCAGACTAAGAATAGGATTTGTATGTACACATGTAATTTTATGCTTAATTGTATTAAGAGGATTCTCCTCTTTAAATAGTGGAGAAATTAGCATTAAAGGGGAGATTACGAAAGGCTTAGATAGAAGCGAATTACAGAGAAGGAGCATGTTCACTTTGGATATTGTAACTTGTCACATTTGACAGATGAATAGAAGATCATTCTGAGCATTCCTTCCTAATTCCTTTTATTTCTAGGGAATCTTGTGAGAAGGAAAGGGCCCACCTTCTTCACAAGATTCACCCATTAGTTTTTGTAGTGTGTTAGTATTGTTTTTATATATGCCTTGTTAAAACTTTGTTTTGCTGAAACTGTATTTCCACTGATTATTACATTGTTTCCATACAATTCATTCCTAGGTAATTGTTAATCATTTTGATTGGTAATTATGTTTGAAGGTGTGATAGTCAGAGACAGGTGTTGAAGATTCCTACTTTGGGGAATAGGGTCATTTCCTCTGTTATAGAATAGTTAGCCTTCAGTACTTGTTAATCATTTTGATTGGTAATTCTGTTTGTAGAATGAGTTTATGAAAGTGTGATAGTCAGAGACAGGTGCTGAAGATTCCTTCTTTGGGGAATAGGGTCCTGTTCTCTGTTATAGAATAGTTAGTCTTCTTTGCAGTGTGTTGAAAGGTTCCTTTTTCCTAGGTTGTTGTTTCTTAATGTAACCCAAGATTCTTCTGATAATTATTTCCTTTTGAATCTTAAACTCTGCAATAGATAGATTTCTTTTACTGTAATTCAGAGTAGAACTTCAGTCTATTCAAAGCAAGGTGTGATGAGTGTAACTTTTAATACAAATTTGTATTTCTTTTGAGATTGAACATATACAGTGTGTGATTGCCTTTGAAATAAATAGACTTCCCTGGGTTGACAATTTATGTAACACTTGATTGTTTTAATTAAGAAGCAATTATAGTGACCAATAGTGCATAATTGGCCTAAGACAGTTTGATGCTTGATGCATCCTAACTAATCTCGAGTCCAAGGAATAAGTATAGCAGAACCATTTATGTCACCAAAAACCTATCATGTAGAATCCTCTTAACTGCAACAATCGCTAAAGTCAAGCACCTGGTGATCAACAAATCATCGACATACAAAACTAAAAGTAGAAGTGAATCAACCGTCCTGAGCATGTAGACATTCAGGTATGATTTAAGACATACAAAGTTCTGTGACAACAGGTAGGAGTCCATCTTGGCATACCATGCCCTCGGAGCCTGCTTGAGGCTATAAAGTGACTTTTTCAGTTGACAGACCAAAGATGCGTCCTACATAAATCCCTGGGGCTGCTCCATGTACATCTCCTCAGAGAGATCACCATGAAGAAATGCATTCTTCACGTGCATCTGATGGACTTCCCATCCCTTGTCTGCCGCAATGGAAAGGGCCAATCAAATGGAATCTATATTCGCTACTGGAGAAAGGGTCTCATCATAGTCAATACCATGAACCTGTTGAAAACATTTGGCAACAAACCTAGCTTTGTATCTACTAATCTATCCATCCACTACGCTCTTGGTCTTGTAGACCCATCTGCATCTGACAAGTTTCCTCCCAGAAGGAACAGGAACCAAATCCCAAGTCTGGTTCTCGTAGAGGGATTTGTACTCCTCCTGCATGGCAGATTCCCAAAAGGGATTTCCAACAACCTCACCATAAGACTATGGATCTCAAGACTAAACCAAGAAAATATGCCTCGAAGGAAATGGTTCAGTGGCAGTGAGTGAAAAAGGAAGCTCCTAGAAATCATATCAAGTTCTCCTAGTATCGGCTAGATCACCATCGAGGTCACTTGCATCCTTAAGAGTAAGTTGTGCCCACTTGGGCCTCTTCTCTGGCTCTGCAATTGCATCTGGATGCTCTAAATTTGCATCTGACTGTACTGACTCTAAATTTGAATCATCTGAGTCCTCTGAATCAGAACTTTCGTCTGAAGAAGAGTCTGCATGTGCATGCTCATCATCTGGGACAGGTGGAAGAGTGAAGGTGTCTGCATGCGGCTGCTGAGGTACATGTGAGACACTTTCCTTGAATTGGACACTATGCTCAATGATGAGCCGGTCCAAGGAAAGATCAATAAGTTGATATCCCTTCACACCGTCAAGGTATCCAACAAAAATTCACTCAGTGCTCTGTAGATCAATTTCCTTCCTCTTTTCAGAGGGAATCCAAGCCCATTCACATGAACCAAAAATGTGAAAGTGGGTCACTTCTGGTTTCAGGCCACTCCAAGCCTTGTAGAGGGTATTATCCTTGATAGATCTATGAGGAGATCTATTTTGGATGTATCTTTCACAGTTAAGTTCTTCGGCCCATAGTCTCTATGGTAGTAACTTTGCATGCAACATGCAAGATGCCATCTCCTTTAGAGATCGGTTTTTCCTCTCAGCAACTCTATTTTGCTGTGGAGTATAGGGAATGGTGTGCTACAACTAAATCCCTGCCTCATGGAAAATATTATGGATCTCATGATTTACATATTCTCCCCCATTATCAGTTCGAAGGAATTTGATCTTCTTTCTGGACTATGTCTCAACGAAGGCTTTGAAATCTTTCAGGTGTTGAAAGACCTCAAATGTTTTCCTGAGAAAGTATATCCAAGTAAAACGTGAGAAATCATCAACAAAAATGAGAACAAACCTCTCTTTGTTGATTCATGGATGTGGAAAAGGACCCATGAGGTCACTATGGATCAGATATAAAGGTACGAAAGCTCACTGAGACTTTCCTTTGTTGAATTTCTCTTGAGGGTGTTTTCTAAGAGCACATCCCTCACATACTCCCTTGGAGAAATGGATGTCTGGTAGACCATCAACTAACTTTTTCTTGCTATGATGTTGCATGTATATAAAATTCAAATATCCAAACATTTCGTGCCATATCCTACTACTTTCATCGGCATGAGTAAGTAGTAAAGCAGAATCAGGTTCAATAAATTCAAAAAATGTATACAATCTAGATTGATGATTTACCTCACCGGTAGCAACCCTAGAGTTGGTTTTCATGGAATAGATGTCCACGAAATTTGGTGTGAATATGAATTTCTTTCCAGTTGTGGAATTCTTCATCTGATACACGGAGAGAAGGTTGACATAAAGCTTGGGAAAATGCAACACATTCTCAAAGCTTCCATTGGTGAGTTCAATCCTTCCTTTGTCAGTGACTTCGAAAGAGGAGTTGTCCCCCATCAGAATAGGAGGACCTTTTCATGCATCCAAATAAGAATATACCACTTTTGAGGAATCCTTGTGATGTGATGCTCCTGAATCTACCATCCAAGGATCGAGAGAGAAGTTGATGGCAATCAAGGCATGGATAGAATTTCCTTTCTTGGAATTCAAATCTTCTGGCTTCTTCTTCATCACACCCTTAGGGATGTGATCTCCAAGGTTTTTTTTCTGAAGTATTTGAGACATCATATATATTTGTTTTTTCATGCATGCAGATTCCGAATGGAATCCTTTGTGACAGTATGTGCATTTCTGCCCTTTTCTTCCCTTTTCCCCTTTGGATCTAGAGGCATCGGTGAAGGGCTTTGTGTACCCTTCCTTCTTCATATGTGCATGAGATTTTCGTTTATATTTTTCTTTATATTTCTGATATTTTTGACTACCATCATGCACAGTGAGTTCATGCGCCTTTGGGCCTTTGATTGTTCCCATGTTGATGAGCTTGGTTTGCTCTTATGTCAAGGATTCGATAAAGTTGTCAAGAGAAGGCATCTTCTAGGTGGCTCCAAAGGAGAATCTGACAATATGGAATGTAGATACGAATACAGATAATTCAGGACCAAGCTTGGAGAGAATGGTAAGAACCATTTGTTTCTCCTCCTTCGATTTGTCAACCCCACAAGCTTTAAGTTGCGACAGTAAATCCTTGAATTTTGTAAATAAATCTTGGATATTCTCGAAGCTTTTTGGATCCAATGTAAGCAGTTCCACCTCCAGCATGTGTCCCCTCATATCATCTTGTTTTACAAAGACCCTTCAAATATGTTCCATTATTCATTGGGAGTCTTACAGGAAGATATATGAAAAAGGAGATCAGGAGAAATAAGACTGCAAATTTTTTCGAGTGCCTCATCCATGCAATTTAAGTACTTGAATTTTTCTATGGCTGATGTCATATCTGTATATGTATTCATGGTTACCCTGTACAACCCTCATGATCATATATGTATGGTTATTTTCTCCTTCCATGAAAAATAGATGTAAGGTGTAAGAATGAATTCTTTTTGGAATTCCGTCTTTCCGTTGTCTTCAATCTTTTGTACCTGCAAAAAAATTTGGTGTATCTTTTTCTTAGTAGTCCGTTGGATCTGATACCATGTAAATGTGTTGAACCCACACATAATATATCTAGATAAACAATAATACACACACTTGCAAAGAAAATTTGAGAAAGAAGAAGAAGGAGAGAAAGAATGAAAGAATTCTCATTAACCGTTGTGAAAAATGAATAGTTTACACATGATATACTATGTATAAATCAATGAGTTTGAATTGAGGATAACCAATATGCCATATTGGTGGTATAGAGTGATCTGTACACACACCATTAGTTACAAGAGTGAACTTACACCTATTCTAGTCTCTCAGGCAGTTACGAGAGTGAACTGCCACCTAGTTGAGTTAACTAGTCAACTAGTCTTCAGTTAACTGACTGAACAAAGAGTAGTGAGGAGTTAACTTAGGGAATCAAGGCTAATGTGCCCGTTTGGCTATGATCTCAAGGAAAGGTCAAATTAGCATGGTGATTATCCCAATGTTGCATGGTGATGATCCCAATGCAACATCTAAACTCAACTCAACTAGTCAAAATGAAGTGTCAACTGAAAGAGAATATTCTCCAAGTGGAATATTCTCTCCTAAAATATAGGATACTGGATAATGACTAATTGTGACTAATAAACAAGGAAAAAATTCAGGAAAAAGAAATCCTAGGTGTGTGTGAAGTAACTCCAATAGATAGATTTCATAGTTAATATTTAAATATGAATCTTATGTTGCAGTAGTTGAATATATGTCATTTGGTATATGCTGTTATAATGGTCAATGAAGTCTATTGGAATATTTGAGTCACTGTTTTGATCTAAGGTCCTGTTAGGGATAGCTTAACAAGTGATTGTTTGTGAGCTAGTTGTTGAATATATTTAATGTTCTTGAGGGAGAAACACATCCCATTCCATGGTTGTAGACATATGATTCATGTGGTCACCCATTGAAGCCATCTCGGGCGAGACTATGCAGTGCACTTTGTGCGTTGTGTTGCCTTCTAGTATCCAGAAGGGTCGATGGTCGAAGGGTTGTTGGTAATCCTATAGTTAAAACCTGGGTCATCCCATAGTATCCAACCTTTCACATCAACCTATCATTGACCAACTTGTCCAACTTGTCACTATCACCGATACTCAACCAGATTCTCTCACATGGATCATATAACAAGGACACCTCTCAACCAGATGCTCAACATCACCAACACATACCTCTACCAAGCATGTTCAAATATCAACAACATACTATCACAATATATATGTCTCAACCATGTACCAAAATTTTACCATATCATGTACCAAACATGTTCGTGAGCTAGTTGTTGAATACATCTAATGTCCCTGAGAGAGAAACACATCCCATCCCATGGTTGTAGACATATGATTCCTTCGACCACACATTGAAGCCATCTTAGGTGAGACTTTGCATTTCACTTTGTGCATTGTGTTTCCTTTTGGTATCCATAAGGGTCTATGGTCGAAGGGTTGTTGGTAATCACGTAGTTAGAACCTAGGCCAGCCCATAGTATCCAACACACTGTATCCAACCTGCCACATCAACCTATCACTGACCAACTTCTCCAACCTATAAATATCACCAATACTCAACCTGATTCTCTCACATGTATCATATACCAAGGATACCTCTCAACCATATGCTCAACATCACCAACACATGCCTCTACCAAGCATGTACCAATATCAACAACATACCATCACAATGTATGTGTCTCCACCATGTACCAAACTTGTACCATATCATGTACCAAACCTATTCATGAGCTAGTTTTTCAATAGATCTAATGTCCCTGAGAGAGAAACAAATCCCATCCCTGGTTTGTAGACATCAGAGTCCTACAACCACCCATTGAATCCATCTCGGGTGAGACTATGCAGTGCACTTTTTGCGTTGTGTTTCCTTCTGGTATCCAGAAGGGTTGATGGTCGAAGGGTTGTTGTTGTTGGGAAAAATACCCTACAGACTAGCAAACTAGGGTCTAGCTTGCATGCAGATTTTGATGAAAAATAAATTACTTTTAACCTACAACCTGAGATTAAAACCCTTCTTTCACAGTAACTACATGAAGAGAATCACTAACCTTTTTACCGGCGTTTGATGTAGATCCTCCATTGTGCTTTGACCACTTGCTTGCGCTGCTCCTTCCACAGATAACCTACAATCAAGACAAATACCAACTACGCATGCATGCTACTTTCCTACTCAAGGGTTAGAAATCAAACACAAATTCATCAAATCATAGATAACTCGTGCATTGGGACGGGAAAAGTATTATTTTTATTAATGAAAATGAATCAACTTACAATCAAAGTTGAGACCGGCCACCTCTCCTTGAACCTGATCCTGGGATCCTCTTCTTTGTCCTCTAACTGCTTTGCGTTAATTCTCCTTTGGCTTGAGGAAAGGCTAAAGGGTTGGGACAATGGATTAGAAAAATGGGCAGAGTTTCTTCGCTATAATTTTCCTCCTCCAAATAGTACCCCTACCCCTTCTTTTATAGGCTAGAAGGAGCTAGGGTTTTGGACAAACCCTCGGCCATGCATGGTCAGGAGTTTCAGTTAACTGACCCATAGCTTTTTGTTTCATCGGCAACTTCCCTCTTTTCGTGCTTTGTTAGGTACACGCGGGCTGTAGTGAGCCAACCGACGTTCACACGCATGCAGTAATGGGTTAGGGCGCGTGGGTCTTGATCCAAGAGGATTTTCAAAGAGTTTGTTCAGCAGATGTTTTGGAAATGAAGGGATATGAGTTGGCCTAATGCCAGGTAAGCATGTGTGGTGCAATTTAGGGTTATAACAGATGCCCTCTAATGTGTGAGGTCATAAGAGCATCTGATGGTCGAAATACATTACCAATCTTTTACCAATCTGTATTGATGTGCTGAATGAGTGAGCCCAAGGATCAGGAACCAGGAGGTGTCGTCTGCAAAATAAAAAATGTCTCACCGAGGCGGGCATACCCATGCTCGGGATAAAATAATACCATGGCTACCAATCAAATACACTGTAGATCCATGTCAAATAACTATAAAGAGTAGCTGCGAATAATAAACAGCGGAGCTACATCTCGAAATCAGAAAGATATACATATAGAGTACCCATCTTTCAGAAGCTGATGTGGCCTGATGGCTGTACTTCATAGATCGAGCAACAACTTCAAAATATTCTAAAACTCAGATAGGAGTGTAATATGAGTGTATGACTGCACTACCCAGAGGTCTTCGACGACTCGTCAGTTGTGGACTTGATAATCTTGATGATCGGACTGAAGGCTTCAGTGATTTCGAACAAAGACTTGATTGGACTGTTAAGATGGCCGGGTATGCGGACAAAAGACACATTGCAGAGAGGCCGACTCAGGCTTAGTGACAAACTTCCCTTGGACAACAACATGACAAGTGATAAGACTCAGGCAGCATACATGTTAATCATAAGTCTATGAAGCAGGAGGCAACGCAAACTCTCCATATGTTTGGAAGAGTAACCAAACGGTGGAGGACATAACTCTATATAGCGAGAAAATCTTCCTAAGGTCATACTACATCCCATAGTCTGATAATCAAATGAACAGATGTGCATTATCCAAGGGTGACTCATTATGCTGCCAATAAAGAAAATACCTTTCCAATCCTCTTTTTGGGGTATATTTGATTTTTTTGTTCTTTTTGATAATTTTTGAAAACGAATAAAGGAATATTACGTTACAATGGAGGAACAAGTACTGCAAACATACAAGCTCAAGGCACAAGGATAAGACTGATGTTCTGGGAAGATGATACTCAGGAAAAATCCTCCGCAGGCCAAACATGTTAAGATGCAGAAGCAAACTGTCACAAGGCTGATGGATAAGGTATGGAAATGCGGTTGATAGAACACACAATAGTAACGTCCTTCGATGTAAGTTTAACAATCCTAGAGAAGGTAAGCTCGGTGGTTTTTCATATTTAGAGAGTCTGAAAAATCATAAAAGGAGACTCCAATGGGGTACCTTTTTCGACAATAGTCTAGTCAGTTCGAAAAAGGGATAAACTAGCACCAATTAGACGTCAATTCAAAACCATTTTAATGAGTGTGACAAGGACAAGATCACTCGGCTATTTATTCACTTTTAAGGAGTCTGAAAAAAGCTTAACTATGCACTTCGTCAGGAATATTCTTCTGGACCAATTTAACGAGTGTGAAAGAATAAGGTCACTCGACGATCTTTTCAATTTTAGGGAGTCTGAAAAGAGATTAACTATGGACTCCGTGGGGGTTTCTTTTTCGTAAATTTAGTCCCTTAGGCCCGAAAAAGGATTAAAATTATACCTGAGAGTACTCTTCTAAAGAATAAGAATTCGATAGAGTATACCTTTGTTCGTATAGTTGACCGTCCGAACCGAAAAAGGGGTAAACTACCGCCAGACAGACGTGACTTCAAATTTTAGTTTAACGAGCGTGAAAGTTCACAAGATCGCTCGGCAATCTTTTCATTTTTAGAGGGTCTGAAAACGGATTAAAAGGAGACCCATTATTTTTTGGGAGTCCTGAGGGTAAGACAAAGAGTGAAAAAGACTCATGCAAATGAGGCTCAAACTCATATTCAGGAAAAACTATATAGACTCCCGAGCCTACAGTGTTGTTAGAAACGGCATGGACACCATAATGCAACCAGGACCTACCTAGGGCATCCATGTTCTGGTAATCTCTACCACCAAGTTGTGACACTTCTAGAGAAGATATGACGGTTCCGTGTCACAACCGGATGGGATCGATCCTATAGTATAAAAAAGGCAACGAGATGCAAAAGTTGGGGTGGTATCCTAACCTATATGCTCAAGTTGATTTTTGGAATTTTTTTTTTTTTTTTTTTATGGATCGTCAATATTTTTTTCGAAACTCAAAAAAAGTGTCCCAATACCTGATCAAATCCCTCCCATATAACTCCTGGCTCACTCTAAATGGTTTTTGATAGAAAGGAACTGATAAGGGGGGCCAAAAAAGTGACAAAAAAAGGCCAAAAAGTCTATAAATAGAAGCTGGCAGCTCATTATCACCATTGTTGATTTGGAAATTGACTCTGGAGCCAAAAGACCCCCTTTGCCAAAGATTGTGATTCTGAGAGCTACAGTGGACGAAACAAAATTCTTCTTGGACCAAGTAAGTACAAACTCCCTTATCTAGCTAATCAATACTTGATTTTCGTTATTTAAGTTATGTTTTGGGTGGGCGTCGACCTCAAAAAGGTCGGCCCTAGGTACACGTGGGCTGTCCAGAGACAACCCGCGGGTACACACGTGCAGAGTAAAGCCTACATGCATGTACACACGACTATCACCTCTATAGCCCGCGTGTACCCCCCCCCCTATTGATGAAAAAGAAAAGGAAAAGAAGCATTAACCCTCCTTTACCTTGTTGTGTTGGCAGGATGTATGTCCAGTGGAGGGAGAGGGAGCATGAGGCAATCATTGAGTTGGTTGCTGCAGATGCGAATGTTGTGGCCGTGTTAATGCAATGCGGTTTGATCAAATTCTTTTTATGTCCTTTCATGCGCATGCAACCAAGGCTACTAAATGCCTTGATTGATTACTGGCATCCTGACGCAGAGTCGTTTATGCTAGAGGGGAAATCCTTGGTGCCCACCACCAAGGATATTTACTTTTTGATTGGCCTCTCAAGGAGAGGGGAACCAATCAACTTTCAGAATTTTCCTGTGGGGCCGAGCAAGATCTTGGAGTTGGTAGCTGAGTACTGTGAGGCCGGGACCGATCGTAGAGGTTCCCAGGTACCTATTAGCAAGATTACCAACCTCACACTACAGACTATCTTGTTGCTTATCGGGCGGATTACCGGCTCAACAGCCGTGCATCAGGCTTTGCGCACACAGATGAACTGTGCTATCCAATGCATGAATGCACAAATTTTTGATTGGAGTACCACACTGCTGGAGTGTATGAAGAGGCAATTGACAGATTGTCGACAGTGGACACAGAGGAACTTCGGGTTCGAGACTATCTTGTGTTCGTTATTTTTCGAGAGAGTTACGTGCTTCAGTCCTCGGGTTGTAGTACGAGGACATCTGGCCTCTTTCCCTGTAGTATGTAGATGGGCAGTGTTACTGCCACGACAGGCTGGTGGAAGGACCATTGAGGCCTTCGATGACGACTTTTTTGCTTGGCTGTCATGACAGATCCATGCTATCGAAGACTACCCATATGTGGGGATAGACTTTTCTAGAGATCCAGAGATACCCGTGCCTCCTGGTGAGGAGCAAGGGGAGATGGGTAAGTCTCCACCTGTGTAGTTTTTTTGTTTGCATATGTAATTTTTATGTCTTTTTTTATATATATATCATGTTTTTGTATGTTAGAGTATTTGATGGGTAAACATTTTTTGCATGCAGATGTGGCACCCATGCGACCTACCGATTATGCATGGAACAGGCGTCACCCACAGCTAGAAGCTGCGGCTGCCGCCGTTGGGGGAGCAGCAGTAGCTGGGAACCTCCCAACAGGAGAGGCCGAGAGGGTCCTTAGGCGTATTGAGCGTAACTTTACTCCGCTCACTCGCACAGTCCCGATGGCAGAGATAGAGGACCTGCCGCCCTCCATGCAGCCTCATGTTGTGGGGGCACCTCGGACATGGGTCCGATTGTTTAGGCATTTAGCCCGTGCTGTAGATGACTATAATAGGGCCCATAGGCCCTGAACAGACTTTAGACTTTTTATGTGCCACGAGCACTTATATGTATATATTTTTTGAGGGCATAAGCCCAGTGACTTGTTACTGTTCCCATTTTTGAGGTGCTTGCGTCCATCTATGTACTCTGAGGATTTTATGATGTTTATATACAGTTATTTATCTTTTTTGTGTCTTATGGATTCTGTGTGCAAAAATGTATTTACATGTTTATGTCCATGTTCCTTTTTATATGTGGGAAAGATGCTAGTCTAAAATGTGATTAGCTAGAGTATCTGTAACTTGGTTTAATCTCCTAGGAACATGAAAATATGTAATATAATCAAAGTTGCATTCTAAGATATGTACCCTAGGGAATCGTCGGTGTAAAGTTGGATCATGAACCCGATATATTCTGTTTAGTTGTGACACAACCAGTTGAGTGTCTAGATAGACCCGGAGATGAGAGATACCCAATGATAAGGCATCACGAAGCAACTCAATAACTACACTATAATCGGCGACATTATTTGTGGTGTCACCTAAGCATATCCCTCCGGAAGATAACAACTGACCCTGTGGTGTAAAGATTACCCAAGCTGCGGAGGCAAGCCTCCGCGTGTGTCGACTAGCACCGTCCACATACCCAACGAACACCTCAGACTCACTTGACATCTACCATATTAACGAAAGATAACATCAATGACACGTCCATAACACTTTTAAAAGAAACGTAAAAAAACAATAGTACAAAGACTATACATATGTTACAAAAAGTTACCCACAATGACCTGGCTATGAGTAATACTTTTGAGGTAGAGCCCATTCCTAGGCTCCACCAAAGCATTCCCTTCAAAATCAATGAAACAATAAGTGCCCTTTTTTAGTACCTCTTTTATAATGAAGGGTCCGAACCACATGGGTTTAAACTTTCCTGCCCCCAGGGGGTCCTTGTCTTGGTCATAGATCAGGATAAGGTCACCCTCAGAAAAAATCCGAGGATGAACGGACCTATCATATTGACACTTGACCTTATGTTTATGAGCCTCGTTGGCCAGGGCCGCATTGTGACGCTGCTCATCAAGCTGCTCAAGGTGTACTAACTGTTCTTCAAGTGGAGAAGTGTCTGGCAATAATTGTACTGCCAATTTTAGAGATGGGATTTGACATTCGATGGGCAAGACTGCCTCCATCCCGTAAACGATTTGGAAAGGTGAGAAACCGGTTGCAGTCTTAACAGATGTTCGGTAAGCCCATAATGCCGAATATAACATCAAATGCCAATTTGACTTGGCTGAGTTGATAGTTCGCTGTAGAATAGTCTTAAGAGTTTTTTTTACAACTTCCACCTGCCCATTGGCTTAGGGGTAGTAAGGTGATGAATGTTCCTACCATAACCCAAGATTTGATGTTAATTTGGACATCATTTGGTTCTGAAAGTGACTTCCATGGTCAGTGACAATCTCTCTCAGAACATCGAATCGTGCTATAATTTGGTTGAATAAAAAGAGAGTTGCAGTCTCTCCATCATCTTTAAACGTTCGCATAGCCTCGACCCACTTAGTGAAGTAGTCGACAACTACGATGATATAGTGGTGCCCCCTTGCTGACGGGCGGTTGCATGTAGTGTAATCAATCCCCCACTTAGTGAAGGGACCAACTGTGATGACAAGAAACATAGGAGCAGGATGTGCCCTCATCTTCCACGAGAAGACTTGGCACGGATGGCACTTCTTGACCGTTTCGATAGAATCTTTGATAAGTGTTGGCCAGAAGTAACCTGCTCGTAGAATCTTTTGGGTTGTTGCCAACCCAGATAAATGACCACCACAAGCTCCAGTATGACAATCGTTGAGCACTATGACGGCCTCCTCATGAGTGAGACATCGATGCAAGATGCAGTCTACACCTCTCCGATACAACGTATCATCGAGTATGAGATAATTCTTAGCCTGATGGCGTATCCGCCGGCGCTCGTCACGAGAAGCAGAGGTAGGGCACTTCAAAGTATGGAGATAGATAAGTATATCTCCGTACCAGGGGTTTGAAGATGCAATCAAAAACATATACCCCCGGATAGGTGATTCCTCAGGCACAACGTCACCTGACTCAACTGGAAGTTCCAAAATAAGTTCTGCGAAGGCCAATGACTTCTTGGACTTTGCTGAAATGAAGTCTAAGTCAAATTCTTGGAGGATGACCATCCATATACTGATTTTTCCGCCTATAACTCGTCGTGTCAACATGTACTGGAATGGATTCACGACAACGATGACGGTGGTCTTGCAGAACAGAACATAGTGATGGAACCGTTGAACATCATGAACTGCTGCCAATGCAAGTTTTTTGAGATGGGAATAATTAAGCTCCGGTCCTACGAGGCCTCGGCTCAGGTAATAGATCACGTATTCTGAAAACGAATCATCTTCCTGAACTAAAACAATGCCTATAGTTGACTCTGCGGTAGCCAGATATAAAAATAAATCTTTGTTATAATTAGGTGGCCTTAACAGAGGTGCGGTTGTGAGGGCGTGTTTTAATGCGTCGAAAGAGTGTTGAGCGGCTTCGTCCCAGAAAAAGGGAACATTTTTCTTCATTAAATGCATAAATCCCTTGGTTATTTCGGCATAGTTAGCGATGAAGCGTCGTAAGAAGTTCACCTTGCCTTGAAGACTTTGAAGTTGTAAGATTGTGCGTGGGGGGGGGGAAACTGGATTATTGCCTCCACCTTAAGATCCCTGTTGTTGATACGATGAAACCTAACAAATGTCCTGATGTTATGCAGAATCTGTACTTGTTGGGATTCAAGCGAATCCTAAAGTAGCGACAGCATTCGAAGATTAGTCTGAGGTGCGTAGGATGATCCTTGCGCTTGCGAGAGCGTGATGCTAAATCATCTAGATAGGCCTCGACTATATGTTTGAGGTCATGAAACGCAAAAGACATGGCCCGCTGGAAAGTGGCTCCAGCATTTTTAAGGCCAAAAGGCATCTTACGATAGGAAAATGTACCCCATGGACAAATGAATGTCGTTTTGTGTTGGTCTTCAGGTTTGATTTCGATTTGATTATATCCTGAAAAACCATCCATGAACGAAAAGGCTTCACAACCGACACATTCATCAATGATCTGGTCGATGAACGGTGTTGGAAAATTATCTTTTGGACATGCCTTGTTCAAATCATGGAAATCGGTACATACACGAATCGTGCCTTGTTTTTTATTGACCGGCACGGGGTTTGACACCCATTGAGTCAAATGAATAGGATAAATGAAACTTGCCTTGAGAAATTTCTCAACCTCAGTCTTGATGGCCGCTGATTTCGTAGGATTGACTGGACGAAGTTTTTGTCGAACTGGCTTGGCATCAGGATACGTTGTGATTTCATGTTCAACTATTTTCAGATCAATACCTAGCATTTCCTCATAAGACCAGGAAAAAACGTCGCAGAATTCTTTGAAAATATCTGTGTAAATCTGAATCTCTTCTAGGGAGCAATCCGCTCTGACGAAGACATTCTCCACGATGCCAGGGTTTCAGGAGATATTGATAGGTATAGTTTCAGCAATAGTCACCATATTCCCCTCAGCAGAAATTTCCTGTGTAGATAAGAGATTAATAGGACATGACTGATCTCCCCTCATGGTGATAGTGAATTCTCCTGCCTCGATTCGACTTAACTCTAGGAGGATATATGATCTGTGATGAAGATCTTCCCAAGGTTTGTCGAGACTAGTCATTACTTCGATCACTGCTTCGTCAGAAGGCAAGACTAAGTCTAACGAATCGACATTGGCGAGAGAACCCTGAGCCCAGATAGGCTCTAGAAGCGGATCCAACTCTTGTGCGGGAGTCAGATCAGGGTTAGCTAAATCTTGTTGGACTAAAGCGTACGCTACTTCAGTGGCCGACAAGGGCATGGACATGCCGGGGTGCCCTGTCTCATCCATCGTGGCTGATGGGGAAGGAAGAATCCAAGGATCCTCAAAGTAAGTCGTGCGGAACGACGAAACTTGAAAAATCTCAACCTTATGGTGATTAGATATAAACTTGACATCATCATGACGAGGTGGGTAATCGAAGGTACCCATCAAGGACGGGAACAAACAAACTCCTACGTTAACGACACCCGGTTGAGGATTATCAATCATGGGAACCGTGGATGCCCCCAAAGCTGGGTTAGGTCTGGAGAAAGACAATTCATCAATGGTCACTATCCGACCCTTGTGTGGAAACAACAAGACTCAGAAAACTGTAGCAACCACAGCTTGCATAGCATAAGTCCAACTCCGACCTAACAAGAGGTTATAGTCAAGGGGAGCATCGACTACCTCTACTTCGATGCACACGATCTTTCCTCCTAACTGCACATGGAAAGAAGGAATGATGCCATGTGGTCGGAAAGAACGACCGTCGAACACAGTGAGGAGAGTAGGTGATGGAGACAAAGTGGGTTGGCCAATGGCCTTCCAACATGCTAACGACATAACGCATGTCGAGGCGCCGTCGTCGACCACCGTGCGGAAGATATTATGTGTAAAAGTTTTCATGGGGTGAGCCACTACTATCTGAAACGCTATGTGGTAAGGAAGATGAGGTTTTAAGTCTGTTGTATCTAACATGATGGTACCCGGGTTACAAGTCTTAGTAGAGCCTAAAGCAGTTAACAAGGCTTTCCTTTGAGTAGGGCAACTTTGGAGGACTTCCAAAGCAGACATAGCACAAGGGGTTTGTGATAAATCCTCCACCACAGAGTAATTATGGGTGGCCCTTGTGTTTGGGTTGTGAGAAGCTTTCTTAAATGCACCCTTCGGAATGCGTGTCATTGTTTCTCCCAACATCTTCTCGATCTATAGAGGAAGAGATGGGAGTTCATCTTCTTTACCCTTTTCAGAAGTGCTTGGTTTACTATAGTCATGTGCTCTAGTCATTATGAAAGCATCACCCCTAACCATATATATGTTCGCGGAGGAGGGATTGTTTGGAGGAGGGAAGGTTTCTTGACTGCCCCCTTCAGCACTTGTAGAGGCTTGAGTTAAATTTTGCCCATGATGAAAGGGATTAGTCAACACGGCTTGTTGTTGCTGTGTGACAAACTTTTGGGCCTCTACAAGTCGAGGACAAAGATGGTTCGGGTGGTCTTCCACACACAAGTTGCACAGATACCTCACCTTCTATTTTTCCGTAGTGTCCCCACCAGCATTAACAGTGGGTTTTTTCTCCCCCTTACCCTTCTTTCATTGGTTTTTCTTCCCTTCAGGTTGTTGGGTGGCCTTTGGGTTAGTCGTCTGCACTGAGTGTACTTCCAACGTTTGGGTAGGAGGAGCAGCCAAAGCAGTAGTCTGGCTGGCCACTAAGTGTTGTATAGATAACTGTTGCAATTGCTTTGTCAATTGCTAAGCAGGCTTGGTTTGTGCTGAACCAACAATACCATCGGCATGTGGTCCATCTCTCTATCTAGTTTTATCTAGTATCGATCGTGGTGCATCCGGAAGGATGTTGTATAATAAACCAGACTGAGAATAGATGAGCTCAAACTGCTGAGCCCTCATGATGGCATCTTCTTCAGAGAACACTCCGGAAGTCGCGAAGTCTTTGGATAATTGTGGGACTAGAGACTTAAGGAACCACTCTAGCAAGAATGTTGGTGGGACTGGTACTTTAATTAGACTCTTCCAACGTTTCCACTCTCAGATATGATTAGAGATATGGTCCGTTGTTGTCTGTTCGAAATTGGCAAGCAGCTCTGTGCCAGTGTTGTATCTCACAGGTAACTGGAAATGGTTAAGGAAAGCCATCGCCAGTTCACCAAAGGAAGAGTATCTTGAGCAGTCGAGCTCGATGTACCATTTCGCGGCACTCCCGATAAGAGTGCGTTGAAACAATCACAACTGTACGGAGTCATCTTTCAATGAGTTAGATGAACACCAAAGATGGAAGGTAGTCACATGATCACCTGGATCTTCATTAGGCTTGGCCTTGAACTTTGGAATGTCCAAAGGAAACTTCGTTGGCATAGGAGGCCAACGTGGATCATGACAAATATGATCGTTTAACAACCTTTTCAAATCTGGCAAGTGTAACGTCGCCAGGAATGGTAGTTTGGGTTGATGCTGATAACCTGGGAAAAAGGGTCCTGGAGTTTGACTGGCACCAGGTTGCCAGGAAAAGTTTGGCTGCTGGCTCAGATTTTGGTAGAAACCATGGCTTTGACCAGCATAAGGATTTTGCATCTTTGGAGACATCATCGGATGATTTCCCATAAAGGACATAGAATGTTGGGCATGCATCGTGTTTGAAGGACTTTGGGAAGGATTACCCCATGCTGGTCCTGATGGAAGAGGCATATTAGTCTGTCCAGGGTTCCATTGACTGTGGAAAGAATTACCCCAGAACGACATTCTAGAGGAGGGAACGGATCCTTGTCCTGAGTTCCAAGGTCATGCTATATGTGCCCCCCGCATAGGAATAATACCCTGCGCCAGAGTAGACTATCCAAAAATGGGAGTGCCCCCAGATGGGAAAGTGGTGGATGCGAAAGTGTTGTTACCAAACATCCTGTTCCAAACAAATGGTGATGAACTTACCGACATAGTGTGTGTAGGTGTTCCTTGACTCCCGGCTCCAAATAAACTAGTGTGTACAGGCTGCCCGGTGGACTGCTGATGCAGACCACCAAGCGAAGGGGACGAAGGAGAGATATGACCTCCATATCCCTGCCCCCAGACCCAAAGTCTGTAAAGTGGAGTGAGTGAGTGCAAGACTTGTGCCCGAACTAGGCATATCGTATGAGAACGGAGAGCCTGTCGCACTGGGTGTAAAGGGAGTTGTGGCCGCCACCATAGATGAAATCGGACCACTATGCAATGTAGTTGCGGTCGAGACTGTGGTGGCTCGGACCGACGTCGACAAGTTAGGAGATGCTTCTCCTGTGGTTGCAACTGTGGTGGGAATGGAAGAATTCCCAGAGGAAGTAACAATGTTTGTTTCCATAGCTGTGTGAGGCACTGACAGGTGCTCATAAAATTGGATTGGTACAATAAACGATGGCTAGGTATTAGTGGTTGGGGTTTCAAATGAGCCAATATTGGTGGTTGATTCCTTCGGGAGTTGTTTGGGCACAATGGTTTGTAACCCGGTCGCTTCGAAAGACCCTTGTTGGTCTAGCTTCCACCTCAATGGTTGTGGGGGTGGCTCCAGTATAACCGGCTGCAGGCCCAGAAGCCTTCATGACCGGCGGAGCTTGGGATCCTCCACTGTGTGAGAAGATCCAATACACGCTAAGGTATTCTACATGTTCAAACAGTATCACACACTAAAAAAGAAGCCCCTAAGAGATAAGACAAGCAAACTCTAAACTAGTTGGAAGAACAGTTACAACAACCAACACTAGAGCAACTTACCGGTGCAAGTGCAACTCAAACACGGAAGCACCCTCCGGGTATACTCTGCAAAGTGTGGCCCGATGTATGTCCTAGGTACCGTGGTATACCCCCGCAGTCACCTGTGTATGTCCCTAAAAATATTGGCAACTAGGTTGCCAACACGCGAATAGTCACCAGACAGGTACAGTCGAAAGTCGGGTAGACCACAATGAGCAGGGTATCAAGCCCGAAACCTGTCAAGGGTATCGAGAGAAAATGGTCAGGAATACAACTAAGGACCTCGAACGGATTCGAGACCCACAAAGCCCCGTGGAAAATGCAAATGACAGAATCCCAAAACAAGCCCTCGATATGTGTTCTCCACTATGCTTGGTCCGGCTTTGGAGGGGTTATCTCCACTACCTTTCCGCACGTGACCTCGTGTTTATCCCCTATGTTAGAGGGGGGTCCTACATAACTTCCATGAAACTGGAATTCTACACTCCCTACCACAGACTCTAATGTTTGGTTTTGAATGGCCTTGGAGAGTTTCCTCTCCAACCTAATCCAAGGCCCTAGACCTGAACTAGTTTGTGAACCCTACAAACAAAAAAGTCTAATAGTTATTAAATTATCGTTTCTTTTAAGGATTTTTGTTACGTCCAAGGGTATGTAGGTGAAACTGATGGTGTGTAAAGACGAAAGCAAAAACGAATGAAAAATAAAACTGGAAACAAAAGACCTTTACTAAATGCAAAATTTTCAACAACTTTTCACAAAGAAAGATTTTTTTTTTCTTTTCAACTTTTCTAAGATTTTATGCAGCAAAAATAAAGAAATTTCGCTCGACTACGAGCTACTTATGCTCTAAATGTACTGCAAAAACTTACGAAATAAATACTTCTCCCTAGATAATGATGCAGAAACACACTCTTTAAACAAAGAAGAAAATGAAAATAGATTGTTTTTATTTAAGTGCTAAATAAAGAAACAAAGGGAAAATACCGACAAGCACAAAACCAAGAAAAACAAATTCTAGCTTAAAGCGTAGATTGCAAAGAATCAGAGAAAAGACGCACAATGCAATAAAGAAAACAGAGATTCTTAAGCTTGCCTAAAAACCGTGAAGAAAAGTATCTTTTTTTTTTGTATTTTCCGTTCAACTATCAACTAAGAAAAAACAGGCTAAGGGTAAGATGACCTAGCCTATTGATTGTTCAACCCTAGAATCAAACACTTGAGAGGACTACTTCTCATCAAAGGAGGGGATGACTGCCCCACCCTGACCAAAAAGTACCCTGTCAAGCATGCTACTGTCACTACAACAGCACGTGTGTGAACGGGTGCTGAGCTAAAACAGGACGCGTGTACACGCTGGCTGACCTTGTACAGGCCGCGTGTATGTATAATTTTTAGGACCAAGAGAAAAACGGGCAGTTCAGACCAGGAAGAGGCCTCTAGTATTAACAACCAGGGTCCCTTGAAGGCTTGAATGCTCTTTCTAACAGAAAAGAAAAATAATTGCAAGGAATAACAAAACACAAAAGGAAAAACTGAGACAGGACTGCGAACCAGCAAGACTTCAGACAGGATCCAGAAAACCCCCTGAGAATGTATAATTCTGACAGGGAAGAGGAGGACTTCCACTTAAAGCTCTCTAAACTCCTACACGCTACTGAAACCTCTATATCTAGCATTCACACGCAGGATGTAAGAGGTTAGGGTGCAGGTACACGCGTGTAGGCCTTCTGCAGGCCGTGTGTACCTCTGTGTGTCCCGATAATTACCGTCAAGCAACAGTCAGGGAAAACTGGTATAAAGAACCAGGCTCCCTGCTAGCTCAGACTTTAGAAAAAGACAGACAAAGAAACAGAAAATTTAATCTTTTAAACTACCCAAAAAACTCAACTAAATCCAGAAACCCTAAAGAGTATCTTCCTCAATACGGTCGCCAACTTTGTTGTTGGGAAAAATACCCTACGGAATAGAAAACTAGGGTCTGGCTTGCATGCATATTTTGACCGAAAATAAATTACTTTTAACCTACAACCTGAGATTAAAACCCCTCTTTCACAGTAACTACATGAAGAGAATCATTAACCTTTTTACCAGCGTTTGATGTAGATCCTCCGTTGCGCTTTGACCACTTGCTTGCACTGCTCCTTCCATAGATAACTTGCAATCAAGACAAATACCAACTATGCATGCATGCTACTTTCCTACTCAAGGGTTAGAAATCAAACACAAATTCATCAAATCATAGATAACTCGTGCATTGGGATGGGAAAAGTATTATTTTTATTAATGAAAATTAATCAACTTACAATCAAAGTCGAGACTGGCCACCGCTCCTTGAGCCTGATCCTGGGCTCCTCTTCTTTTTCCTCCAACTGCTTTGCGTTAATTCTCCTTTGGCTTGAGAAAAGGCTAAAGGGTTGGGACAATGGATTACAAAAATGGGCAGAGTTTCTTTGCTATAATGTTTCTCCTCCAAATAGTACCCCTACCCCTTCTTTTATAGGCTAGAAGGAGCTAGGGTTTTGGACGAACCCTTGGCCATGCATGGTCGGGAGTTTCAGTTAACTGACCCATTTTTTTTGTTCCGTCGGCAACTTCCCTCTTTTCGTGCTTTGTTAGGTACACGCTGGCTATAGTGATCCAGCCAGCGTTCACACACGTGCAGTAATGGGTTAGGGCACGTGGGCCTTCATCCAAGAGGATTTTCAAAGAGTTTGTTCAACAGATGTTTTGGCAATGAAGGGATATGAGTTGGCCTGATGCCAGGTAAGCATGTGTGGTGCAATTTAGGGTTATAACAGTTGTTGGTAATCCTGTAGTTAGAACCTGGGTCAAACCATAGTATCCAACACATTGTATCCAGCTTGTCACATCAACCTATCACTAACCAACTTTTCCAACCTATCACAATCACCAATACTCAACCATATTCTCTCACATGGATCATATACCAAGGACACCTCTCAACCAAATTCTCAACATCACCAACACATGCATCTACCAATCATGTACCAAGATCAACAACATACGATCACAATATATGTGTCTCAACCATGTACCAAAATTGTACCATATCATGTACCAAACCTGTACCAAATCATCTATCAAACATGTACCAAATCATGCATCATTCATCTACCAAAAACTGTACCATACCATGTACCAAACCTATACCAAATCATACATCAACCAAAACCTGTGCCATACCATGTTCCAACACCATATCATGCATCAATTATGTCTCTCACCATGCATCAATGTCACCAAGTAATGGCTCATACATATAACAAAAATGTATCTTAAACAATGTGCCCAATATCCAAGATGCTCCTCAAACCATGTGCCTCAACCATATACCATATCAATCATGTATAGATATGTACCATATCATCAATGAAGTGATTCAAAGAAACCAAACATATGCCTCATCCATGTACCACCATACATCAAGTGTATACCTCAACCATACAACCACATATCAAAGTTGAACCATAACAATCATACCATAACCAGATACGAGAATACACCTTTATCAACCATGTAGCCAGGATGTACCTCAAACATGTGCCAAACCAAACATACCTCAACCATGTATCATGCCATAACCATGTATAACCATCACAATAAGTACATAAGCATACAAATACCTATGGAGATGACCTGCTACACAATAGATCTTACTTGTAAGCTCACTTATGACTTATGTGACTTGGTATCAACATAACCCACAAAATTGTCTTGTCCTCGCGGGACTAATATATCCTATCACATGGGGCCTCATGTGACGATCCCTAAGCAACCTGTGGGGGTGCCTCATGGGAAAATAGTGGTATGACCCGCGGGAACCTACCAAACTAGGTTTTTCTCAAAAAACGTTTCTCTCCTCTGCAACCCCGAAACTCCCACACTCCTTTCTTATCACTACCTCAGATTGATTTGTCACTAACTTGACAAATAGATCACTAGTTCACTAGAATATGTTCAATAGAATGAGTGAGTGAGTGAATGTGTTTGTGAATGACTCCTTGAGGTGTATTTATACCTTTTCTAAGTAACCTCTCTCCTTAAAATTAGGGGATTCTATACATTCTTGTTGAAACCAATTTACCCTTTCATTAAAGACTTATAACCAACTGGAGGCATATTAACCCACAATGTAACCAATTAGGAGCTTCTTAACCCATCTTTGGGGATTCCAGCTCCATGACCTCATAACTCCTCAACTGTGAGGAACCACATGGCATACAACCTATCACCGAAAACATAATTATGAGGACTATCCATCCATGAGCAAGTTACCTGCATTTACACTGGACTTCATGACCTTTTTCATGAATCAACTTTAGGTTCCATAACCACACCTCTATGGATTCATGTATACTACATCAAATGCACCCATCACATCTACTAACACCAACCAATCATCAATGACAACTAACTCACCATCAATCTCAACCTTATATCTAGGGCTTCCAAACTTCTCCAAGGGTTGAAATAAATCTTCAAGGGTTTACATCAATGAGAACCAACTATCCAAACCGACTTTCCAACAAGTTGTCACTTCATTAATTATTTTTTCTCATGATTGTGTGATGAATCAAATGTGGAAATAAAACAACAAGGAAGGATTGTTGGAATATTTCTCAATATTGAGAGAGGGGGTGAATCAATATTGGGAATATTTTAACAATGTTTTCTCTTTTACCACATTAACTAATCATCACATAGTTAACCATAATAAATGTATAGAATTACATATAAAAAGATAATAACATAAAGGCACAATACATAGATAATTTATGTCGAAACCCAATAAGGGAGAAAATGACATAAAGTTTCTCTTATAATAATAAAGGGTTACATTCTTTACATGCTTCAACCTATGAGGGACACCAATCCCTGAAGTAGGAACTCACTTAAATTTCTTGAAGAAAAAAATTGATAGGGACCAAGATATTTATTTTTTGAGGACATCAATCCTCATTATAAGAACCAACTTGTAGTATGTAGACACCAATCTTTTAGGAACCCATCTTTTGAACTACTGAGGACACCAATCCTCACTGTAGGCACCTACTTAGAGTCTACATACACCAATCTGTCAGACACCAACCTATTAAGTTATATGAGTACATGAATCATCTTCCTTGCACCACCCTTCCACCCTAAAACAAATATTCTTCCAATTAACCTTCCTTGCACCACCCAAATACGCAGACACGTTCATGTTTCATTCTTACTATTACTCTTCTCACCTTCATTTCTGCGAACTCAAATTCTTCATTACATCTCTTCACAACTCACACATGAAACTAAAAAATATCCTGGATATTTATATAAAATATACAACCAAATATTTTTACACATATCCAAAGAATACAGGGTCAACTCTAGATCTCCACAAAACTAGGCTACACCGACGTATCCAAAAACCCATCTTTTCCACACTTGATTTGTTCAAAAAATAACCTAAATGTACATTTACCATCAGATATGTTCCAGGATTCAATATCATCGGTTGATTTACTTCAGGGTCCATCAAAACACACTATGAAAACATGACATACAACATTTGTATGATCTTCTCTTGCTTAAATCCTAGTCGTCAATCTATTCCTTCAGGGTGATGGTTCTTCGGTTCACAGTCACCATCAAATTAGATCTTAGATTGATCTTGACCATAGATCTGTCCTTTACCGATACTTAGAAAAATTTCTTGAAGAGTTACCATGGGTATAAGAGACATCTCTTGACACCTCCACGACCTCCAAATTTCACCCCCAAGTTCCTTCGCACTCATTTTGCACCCACACTTAGAGGCATTTCAAAACATTTAATTGTGGGTTTTCTAGACCATTTGATCTGTGACACATGGAAATTTTTTGGGCCAGTGGATCTCTGATGCGTGTTTGTATCCTGGTTCATCTGATCTATTACATGTGGCAATTTTATAGGCTATTAGATCTCTAACTCAAGGATACCTCTTGGGCCATCCGATCTCTCTTTCTTGGTACTTAGTCATTTCTTCATACTTAGCCAATTATTCAAGATATTACCATGGGTCTATGGGTTTTCTCTTATTCTTCTCATCTTCCAAACATTTTTTCATACTCACTACCTCTGTGAAGTCTCAATACTTAGTCATTTTTCGATACTTCTCTGTCCATCAAATTTTTAGTACTTAGTTGTTTTTCCAATTTTTTAGCTCGGGTCTACGGGGTCGCAGGTTCACACTCATTTCTTTACATACCTTCATCTCCCCATGATATATCAAGAGTTTGTCTTTTTTTTTTTATCTTTTCACCATAGGTTCATGCTCACTTATTTACATATGTCTAGTTATTCGTTGCTCTGCAACATCTAAACACTTAGTCATTTTTAAAGATTTCATAGTGGGTCACGAGACTCTTGCATTTCCCTAATTCTTTTAGGTTTTTCCATTTGACTGATTCAATCTTAATAGTTATCCATTTATTGAGACATTTTTCATTCGACATATTCTTGATACTTAACCATTTTTCCAAGATTTCACCATGGGGTTGCTGGGCTATTGCATTTCTTCTTGGATACTTCTGATTCTCCGTCGTTCCATGACGTCTCAACACTTTTAGCCATTTTTCCAAGATTTCACCATGGGTCTATGGGGCCACATGACTATTACATTTCTTCGAACATACTTTCGATTCTTCATTGCTTCACAACGTCTTGGGACTTAGTCATTTTTGAGTTCCCACCACAGGCCTCAATCCTTGATCTTAACCGTTGATCTCTTTGATTTCTTCGAGATGAGTTATTAGTATATAATTGATAAAAATTTAATCCTTTATGAAACCCTTATTATTATATATTCATTATTACGTAAGGTTCCATATATTCATTGATAAACCCTTTTCATTATAAGCCTTTTTGTTCACAATTTTCCAATGAATGTGGGATATATGGATTTCACCATTTCTTCATTCTTTTGTAGATTGTTCTGCAACAAAACATTTTCAATAGGGTTGTCTTTCCTATAACATCCCCACTATGATCCCCATTTTAATTAATGATTATGTATATATAATGTGTGGCTATGTCCAAAGCGATGTCACATGTGAATTGTATTTCAATTCTTTAATAATAAAATGTGATTCTAGCTGCTAAGGGGACATGGACAAGAGATGGGGGATGAATTAATACACAAGAGGGAGGAGTGTATAGGATAATGGCCAAGAGGGTTCTTGTGGAGGTCATTTCCCACTTCCAAAAAATTCCCTCCCATTTTCTATTTTCCCTAATTCATTTCTCCTTTTCTTTTCCCCCTTCTACACTTACCTGTTTTCCCCTTTTCTTTTTTTTCCCTCTTACTATCCCTTTCTAGTTCTAACACTTAGTCGCATTTTAGATCACAGGTTCCCGAGTTGGAAGACTTACAATTTCTCACATACATATACAACTTCACATCACGAGTCCGCCTTACCCCCATGTTGTTCCATACTTAGTCGATTATAGGATCGCGGGTTCCTGGGTTGACGGGATTGAGCTTTCATGTTCTTGGGTTCTGTGATATACATATTGCACCAAAGAGTTCCACGATCTACATTTTCCCCCTAGACTCTCTGAACTACCAACATTATCGCCACATCATCCCACGCTTAGCCAATTTCGTGCCTCATACCATCATGAGCTCTTAGGTTCGTGGGTTCTCGGGTTCACAAAAATATCAAGTCACATATTTCCCCAATCCATCCCTGCCACCCTCGCGCCTTTACTAATGTACATTTACTATGATTTTAATGCTAATAACTTACCATATAGGTTCAAAGGGATGGTCATTAATAACAGAAAGGCCCGAGGATACCTCCTATTAAAGCGCATTAAAACTAGATTTACGGAGGATTGTATTATCTCACTCTAGCATTCATTCTTAACATAATTTGGAGGAAGGGAACGTTCTCGTCGAACTATGGTATCAACTCGACAAGAATTTTATGGAGATACATTGAATATTTTTTTCCGTGAGAATCAAATTTTTCTGTGGTCCAAGGCATATTCCTATTATTCATCCCCTTTTGCCCAGAAGGAAATAATATGGACGTCTGGAATTGTGCACATAGGATGTGTCCCGAAATTTTTTGATTGTAAGGAGTTGGTCACTTGGTGCGTTGAGAGATATATTCCATGCCAGCGGAACCATTTCCCTGTCTCTTTGTCACCTTAGGTTTTCCGTAGGTTGTTGAGGCTTCCTCAGCCAATGCTCACCTTCAAAGGTGAAGATTGCAGGGAGTTCTTAAAAAAGAATGAAAATGGACTCAACCTCTTACTTGAATTCCTATAGAACCCATCGATCATCCCTAAGGACATCACAATATTGTAGGTTGGCTCATTCAAAAATCCCTTCTGGGAAATCACATGGATTTTTACAAGGATAACAGGACAGGAAACCATGCCAACATCTCCCGGATGATTCTTTACATTCTTTATTTCACGTTCAAGGAAAATGCCATCTTTGATTGGGGTAAGTTGGTTTCAATTGAAATCTCTTCCCAATTGGCGCAATACAAGAAGGAGAAGGAATTATTTATGTCATCTTACTTGGTTTTTGTGATAACGGATTGCTGTCAATTCCTGAGATTATCTATCTACAAGAAGGTAAGCTGTGAATTCGACCCAGTAACCTTGTGGTATCAAACATTGTGGAGGCACAAGGCATCCCAACATTTTTATGAAGTATTTAATGATTTTGTCTCTGTTTTTAAAGAATTGTTGTTTGGAAAAAACTCTCCCCAGATGTCTGACCAGGTGAGTAAGGTCCTGGATAGGAAGGGGACACTAGAGCAAATGGAAAATTATAAGGTTATAAGGATTTTTGTATCGAAGGAAAATCCTTCCTTCCTTCCGTGCCACATATCTAAATTTTTTTGTTGTTGTTGATATAGCAAGGAAGTACACCTAATCATTTCATTTTTTCCATGAAAAGAGAAAAAATAAATTCATACCTCTTCCTTGGAAAGTTGGGGATTTCATATTTAGAAATATGAAGATTGGTGAATTTTCATGCCACTTCCACAACCTCAATTTAAAATTTGTTGAAAAGGTAAAAGGGTTCGACCCTAGTGGTATTTTTTTAGAACATTTATGGGTTGTCTGTTTCAACAATTCTTTCATTAACACTATTCTGAATGAAGATGGAGACAATGCTTTAGGCACTCCTGATCATGACACTGAATACCTGGAGACAATACTCAACACCAATGATTTGTACAAGTAGAGAGGAAAATTTTCGGGTGAGTACAACATATCGGAGAACCTCTCCAATAGTCTACCCAAGTAATAAAGTCACCTACAGTTCTTCAGGTGGAGGAGGAGATAAAAACCCTCTTTCCAAAAAAATTGAAAGTTCTCATAAACTTCCCTTGAGGAAGAAACGAAAAAAAATTATGAAATAAGAGGAGGGACCTTAGGGAGAAAGTGATATCCATGACCTCTCCCTTGAGGATATGGAACTCGAAATTGACATTGAGAAAGTGTTCCCCAATGTTGAACAGCTAGAGAACACGGCTCACCAAAACCCTTAGATTGAAATAATTAAGACCGAGACCTTCAACGAGGAATTGTATTTTGCATTTCAAAGCGTTGTTTTTTAGATTGAATCCAAAAATTTGATTATTGAGAAAAGAGATGTAAAGAATAAGAAGGGGAAATCTTGTTCAAGGATTAACCTATGGAACATGTGGCCTTCCCAAATTTATCAGATACATTGAGCAACTGGAGATGCTATAGAAAACTCTATTAAAGGCCTTTAAGTGGAGAATGTTAGGTTAAAGGAGCGAATAAAAGAATTGGAGGAATCTCTAATACCCCTTCCAGTATTTTCTTGTCCTTTAGCAATGATCGGGCCTACCACACTCGTGGAAAAGTTAAAAGGATCAACAAGCCTTCTCACATCATCCTGAGGCTATGTGGAAAAAATATTAGGAAAATAATGGAATTAATAACAGAGGCTTGGGAGATGTCAAATATCATGGGCTCTTTTGGGACGAGAGCACACTCTTTTCATGAATATTTGCAAGAATATTTGAAAAATGAGGAAGGTTTCTACCTCAATGCGGTTGTACCATTTGGTATTAAAGTTACTAATATGAAAGAATTGAGAATAAGAGAGGAGGATCTCCCTTCTCCGAACAACTTATGAGGAACATTCACGCATCGAATGTTCCTCATAAGTTGTTCCCTTCTGCTAGAATATAGTTGTTGTTCCTTTCAATAGAAATATGATTGCCATCTCTTTTCAGTTAGATTACAGTCTATGTTCCTTTCCATAGATGGAGTAATTTGTCTTTTTCTTTTTAGCAATTCTGATTCATAATGATAGCAATTCCTGCAAGTCTTTATCTAGATTCAATTACTGCTCTTAGAATGAATCCAATAGATTAGCTAGTTCCTTTCCTTTTGCATAACTTTAGATTTCAATCCCTAGAATATTTAATGAATGTTTGAGGAACTTGATTGTTGACAAACTCATATTTGTTTTCGCTACACGATTTTAGCCTCTATAAGCTATCTGCATAGACTTTGCCGATATTCTTTGAGATAAAAGACAAATCCTCGAGTTGATAAATTAATGTTAAACTAAGGTTGTTTTTAGACATCTTTAGAGCTCAAAAGTATTGTTCAAGCATGTAGCCAGACCATAACTAGAAGAGAGGAATTATTCAAGAAGCTAACTGAGATAGATATAGTTGGTAGCACCAATGAGGTCCAAGAACCGAAATTGATACTCAACTCATTGTTCTAAAACAAGCAAGAATTTTATTAACAAGTGGATATCTTTAAGGGGTTGTCATTTGAAAAATTCTATGACATTCTTGAATATGGTGAAGATGACGTGAAAAACTAGCTAGTTGATTATATGATAAAAAATGAAGGGAAAATAACAGTTGAGATGGTTCCTGTAACCGCTGAGGAAAGGCATAAAAGGATATATGCGAGCAAGTGACAAAGGAAGAGATACCATCATAGTAAGTTTATATTGATCATGATTTTCTTTCTTTATCAAGATCTTCATCCAGTTACTCCACCGCTTTAAATAGAAAGGTTTAACCAAAGAATGATATTTTATTTTTTCTTCTTTCCAGGTCTTGCTGCCTTCCGCCGCACACTTTCTTCTTTTTACGAAATTCATTATTATACATATTTGATCTATGTTCAGTGGGATCCTATTACACATTATTTTTGTCACCCTAGTGATCCATTGAAAACATGTGTTCATGTTCCCAAAAAGAGCCTTTCATCATGAGGAAAGTGACTGAATTTATCTTCTCAAAAACCCTATTAAGGAAGGTCGTCGTAGGAAGAACCATACACAGGGTGCGACGATGCCTGATCGTCACCCCCTACACTAAATCTAGGTTGTGACATCTCCGCAGGATGCTCTACAACTAGGGTGAGACGATGTCAAAAGACTAAGAAAAGGTCAAGTTTCACAAAATTTCTAGAAGGGGATATTCTAGAAGATTAGGTGGTGTCTGAATGGTTTGGATCTCACTCGCTTCTCTGATTTGGTGGTATCATCCTAATCTATTCAACCATATCTATTTCCCCTATATAAAGAGGGATTTCTACCTTGGATCATTCTTGAGAGACTCATTTCAGTTCATCAAGTCACTAGCATATTTGGGTCATTTTGCGATGGCTATTTCGACGCTCTTGTGACGTTATGTCGTTGACATTGTGACGAATCAAGATTCTTTGAAACGTCATTTTATGTCACATGGAAATTGCCACGAACTTGAACAAACATCGCAAGAGCGACAACATAGGCAATTCTGACAAAAAAAGAAAAATCGTCGCCAATACGACAATATAGGCAAACTCTGTGAAACCAACATTTTGTCTCAATTGCGACGACCATTGCAACAACAAATTTCGTGGTTTATATATAAAAACTTTCGCAATAATTTAATCGGTCGTCGCACTAGCGATGACAACTTTTCGTTGTTTACATAGCAAAATCGTCGCATCAATTGAAGATGTTGTCGCGTGTGCGATGACAACTATTCATTTTTTATATAACAAAATTGTTGCATAAATTGAAGTTGTCGCCGCATGTGTGACGACAACTTGTCATTTTTATATGGCAAAATTGTCACAACAATTCAATTTGTCGTCACACGTGCTACAATAACTTTTCATTTTTATACAGAAAAACTGTCGCAACAATTGAAGTTGTCGTCACACAGGCGACGACACCTTTTCGTTTTTATATAGCAGAACTATCACAACAATTGAAGTTGTCGTCACATGTGAGACAATAAATTTTCATTTTTATACAACAAAACTGTCCCAACAATTGAAGTTGTCATCGCACAGGCGACGACAACTTTTCATTTTTATATAGCACAACTGTCACAACAATTGAAGTTGTCAATGCAAAGGTGACAACAACTTTTCATTTTTATATAACACAACTATCGCAATAATTGAAGTTGTCGCCACACAAGCGATGCCATCTTTTCATTTTTATATATCAAAACTGTCGCACCAATTAAGGTTGGTGTCGCAATTGCAACGACCAATATTTATATATATATATATATATATATATATATATATATATGCAATTTTGATATTAATATTAATATTACCATAATAAATTTTTAATTGATATGTGATCCATTACTAATAATTTAACAAACAATTAATGAAGTTGAAGCGCTAGGACTTCTCTGAGCCGCTAAACCTAGAATCTGATGCCCTCTCTGTCAAATCCATGAAGAATATGTTGACCATATGCTCCTTAATTGCCCCTTTGCAAAAGAAGTCTGGCAGCATGCCCTGCCATGAGGGATCCCTTCTGACCAACTCCTTCCTAACATACCCACTCTATTAAAAACCTGGGCCACCCTCTGTCCTTTCCCTTTCAAGGCCAACCCTCAAATCAAGTGTTGTTGGATGTCCCTCCCTAAATTCATCCTTTGGAAAAATTGGCTCAAAAGAAACTCTATAATCTTCAGAAATCTGACCGCTTTGCCCGACATCGTTTCTACCAAAGCCAAAGCCCTACTAGGAGACTGCCTCTCCTACCTTTGGCCTTGCATCGACTCCCTTTCTCTCAACTCCACTAATACATATTGGATCCATAGCCTTTCTCTAGACCTCAAATCCCCCCCTTCTCTCACTAAGGATTACGAAATCTGGTGAACTATGGGAATTAGACTACTCTTGGGGGCTTGGAGTCGAATCCAATAATATAGCAGAAGCTCTAAACCTTTGACAAGGAATTATCCAAGCCCAAAAGCTATAAATCAAAGAAATAACAGTGATAGGAAACTACTGGATTTTAATCCAAGCTATGGTCACCAACACCTTGCCTACTCAAATGAATCTACGCCACATTCTCAAGAAAATCATGCGGATCTCCTGCTCCTTCCAAAAAATTGACTTCTTTCATGTGCTCCGTCATCTCAACGCCGAAGCCGACCAAGCTACCAAAGCCGCCACCCACTTGAGCAGTGGTCAGCTCTCCCTTAATGGAACTTTGGTTTTCATCCCTCTCCCTTAGCGACACCCAATGAGCACTCAGCTGGGCCTCTCGGGGAAAGTGGCCTTCATTCCCTCCTGACATCATACTCATGGAAGCCCTCCTCCCCCTCCCTCGTGGTTCATAGAGGATTCATGCTCTGTCTTGACGGGGAAGGATGTCATAGGTTTGAAATGATGGAGGAATATCTAATCTAGCTAAGGGAGGAAGTGGTAGAAGCTCTCACCTACACAACTCAATAAGCTAATAGCAAAATTGCTGATCTGGAACCAAGAATTGAAAAGATGGAAATTTAAGCTGCAGGATAGAGCTGCCAGACAGATGTAGGGGGGAAGGTGACCACGAGCGCAAGCTCCTCCATCCCGGGTCAGAAGGTTTAATCCTGAATTCCTCTTTCCTTGAATTAGTTCTTTTTGGATCTCTGGTTCTCTTCTTTGTAAGTTGGAGTATAGGTCCTTATGCAACTCAGACAATCATGCTGTAAGTTGGTTCTTATTATGAGTTTAGTTATATTTTGGACTCTCGGTTGTTATGGGAATTCTAGGACTTTATAGCATGGCAACCCCTTTTGTAATATCGAAGCTCCCACACTGATCGCAGGGCTGAATTATGTAAGTTTTCTCTATAGTGGTTGTACCACTGGTTTTAATATATAAACCCCTTTCTTGTGTAAAAAAAAAATATTACCATAGTAGACTTAAGACTAGTCTATTATATGAAAGTTCACAATCATTCACATGATAAGTTTCAAAGGCATAATTAAAATATGTTTCTCTCTTTCATATGGTAGCTAATAGCAAGAGAAAATATGTAT
>ML787004.1:182143-221272 GCA_009831015.1 Picea engelmannii | reverse complement strand
AAAAGGGTTTTCAGGTAGAAGACAATGATGATGATGGATGAGGGTAAAGGTTAATCACCTAAGGCCATTGTTTAGAAAAAATGGCCCTAATGCTCGAGACTAAGAAATAAAGAAATAATATTAATGTCCACAATATACCAGTAACACCAAGAAACGATAAAAAAAATTAAGTAAGAACTACAACTTATAGTTTCGTTCTTTTCATCGATTTGGTCACATATAATTAAGCTTTCCAAAAATGCAACCTTGATTTTTACTCGAATACTAGTTCTTTGCTAAATACAATTTTAATTCTCAATGATCATATTTCCCCCTCCCCACCTATAAATAAGAATATAGAAAACTGGAATTTATATTGACCACTCCCCCTCCAAATTCCTCATTACTACCATCTTAATATGTCAGTGCAATATTTTCCATGGAATAGACAGTGGGACATTTTTCTTCCTACACAAATCCAATAAGGTTATTACCCTCCTATGCAGAAATGCCTTCATATACCTCTTTTTTTAGGATTTAACATTGTAAAAAAGGGATGCTTGCTTCATAAAATAAAGTTTAAGAAATTTGTTATCAAAGGTTGACATATCCACAAACTATGCTAACTGGATGCATATAAAGAAAACGTCTTGTATGTTATTTCCATCTTCACCTCTAGATCAGAGATAGGTTCTAAAATTTATTTTGGGACTCTAAAGTGGACTGGCGGTCACTAAGATATCTTCTTAAACATAAAACACCATGTCCATGACACAATGAAAATAATGGTAATGCTCTTTGTCATGTGAGACACAATGAAACATGTCACAATAATTTCAAAGTTGCATATATCATGTCACAAGATTTTGGAAGTTGCATCATTAAGAGAAGATGAAATTATCATTAAGTGTATAACAAAATTACATTCATAGATATATACAAGCCATAGAAATAGCCTTGTGTATATTATCAGCTATATAATGTACATCTAACTGTCTTATAAAATTATTACACGACATCATGAATTTCTTTTAGTTTTCTTTTTTGCTTTCCAGTTCTTAAGGAAATCATCAATGTCCATGACTTCGTTTACTGGGTGCTCTTCAACAGATGATGTTGTTTCAGTCCTTTCACATCAAGTACACCTAGTCTCATATCCACAGTGTGGATGGTATTGTGAGGGGACATCACCTAAAAAAATAAAAAATATTAAATTTATATGGCCAATTTTTAAATATCATTGAAGTAGTTTATTAACATTAAAAAAAAACTCTGCAATGTCCTCTAGTAAGCACCATTGGAAAGGTTGTCGTCCTGTTCACCTGATCTTTAGGTTGAGGATGATCATCTATGACATTTTCTGCCATTGAAACGTCAAAATTTATAAGTATATGATTAAAATATAGACATTTTACCGTCGTGGGCCTCATTCACAGGAACATCTTGGGATTGCACCTCACTGAGATGGGGCTGCTGGGGAGCACCATGAGCTTCTGGCTACGTTTCACTATCAACGCTTTATTGTTCAGTACTAATGGTAGGGTTGATAGTGATGCTCCCCTGATTAAAACAAAGTAAGACATTAAATTATAGACAATATCAAACATTTATGTATTTTATAAGTAACGAAAGGTTAATGTGGACTGATTTTTATTTACCTTATCCAACAAATTGGATCTTAGGGTCTTCCCCATGCTTTTCCTATGACCAACCATGGATTTATAACTATACTTGTAACCAAGTTGGAGGTCTTCATCCGTGGTTTCAGTTCCGAAGTTGTCACCCTGCATTGCATAAGGGTATGGTTTTTTAATGTTTTTGGTTGCAATTACCTTAAAGTTGTAAGGTGATACAAATAATATTCTTAAGATGTTTGGGTACTTACGATTCGTGACTGTAACCTCAAGTGGCCGCCTTGGCCTAGCTTGTGTTGGCCATGTTTGGAAATCCTTGCTTTGGTTTCCTTCGAAGCGTTAGGCAACCTATCATCAAAATTTTCAAGTATGTTATATATAACCACACTTTTATTTAGATCTAAAGAAAAATAAAGCTAGTATTAAATTCAAAAAATTGTAATTTACCTTGGTGTACCAGTTATTTGTTCTCCTGATTTTTTCAAAATCTTCTCTTTTGCATCATCAATGATCGCCTTCCACTCTCTCTCTAGAATTGAGGGAGGATGCTCAAACCTAGGATTTCTTGCCAAGCTTCGTCTATAAACATCTCAGGTATATTTTAAATATTCATCCATCGCAGATGCGACCTCTTTTGTATTGAACTTGTCTACACCAAACAGGCCTTCAAGATAATCCATAAGTTCCTTTTTGAGGTTGGAATTCTGGCAATTCCACCTCATACGTAAGGTTTCCCCAAAAATAGAGAAGGCCTTGCTTTCTACGTGCCTATAAAAAAGGTCGTTTCCTACACACAAAAAGATATGATCATTAATTTAAAATTAATAATCTAGACGATTTTTGTATGAGGACAACATTAAACAATTAAAATATGAATTAAAAAGAGGGAAGCATACCGAACAAAGAGGAGATTATGCTGATAATAATATTTTTCCTTGTACTAGAGGTAGAGGAAGAGGAAGAGGTGGAGTAATAAAATGATTCACGTGTGGAAAGAATGGATAGAAATCTTATGAATTTCCATACAAGAAGAAAGAGAGTGGAGAGACTCACATCGCCAAAGCACAGAGGTGGAATGTTGAGGCAGAAGATGTTGAAGGCGGAAGATCGTTGATGATGCAGAAAGTTCTTTTGACACTAGAGAAGGAGGTGGAGAGTCCAGTACAAAGAAACAAACTTTTTTGGACTGCTTGCAAAACCAAGGACAGGGTATGCAAGGTCATTGTGGATAGTGATAGCACAGATAATCTCATTTCAACGGAGATGGTAGAAAAGTTGGAGCTAGAGACGATTGAACATCCAAGCCCATATAGAGTTTCATGGCTACAAAACGAACATCAGGTAAATGTCACTAAACAATGTTTAGTTGAATTTAAGATAGGAGGATATAATGATAAGATACTCTGCGATGTTATTCTCATGGATGTTTGTCATTTATTGCTAGGTAGACCATGGCAATATGACAGAAATGTGATTCATGATGGGACGATGAACACATGCACCCTAGAAAAGAATGGGAGAACTCACATGTTGCTTCCAATCAAAGATAAGGAAGTGAAACCTGAAGTAAGTAACACTGTACTTCTCATGAGTTGGAAGGAACTCCTTAACGAAGTCAAGAAGAAGGAGGAACCACAATTCATTATGGTCAGGAAGCCAATGATTGTTTTAACCAGCATAAGGATAGATGATTTACCAGAAGAAGTTTAGGAACTACTGGAAGAGTTCGTTGACATAGTAGTGGATGAACTACCTCATTCGTTGCCACCAATCAGAAGTGTGAGTCATCATATTGATCTCATACCTGGAGCCAGTTTACCAAACAAAACAGCGTACAGATTAACACCACAGGAGAATGAAGAGGTCAAAAGACAAGTTCAGGATTTGTTGGATAAAGGGTTGGTTAGAGAAAGGTTGAGTCCATGTGATGTTCTGACAGTACTCAGTCCAAAGAAAGATGGAGGCTGGAGGATGTGTACTGATTCAAGGGAAATTAAAAAGATAACCATCAAGTATAGATTTCCATTACCAAGGATGGATGATCTGATGGATTTCTTAAGTGGAGAATTTTTTTTTCGAAGATTGATTTGAAAAGTGGATATCACCAGATTCGTATGAGGGAAGGTGATGAATGGAAAACAACCTTCAAGACTAACGAAGGGTTGTATGAATGGCTTGGTATGCTGTTTGGTTTAAAAAATGCACCAAGTAACTTCACGAGGTTGATGAACAAAGTCCTGAAGGAGTTCATCGAAGAATTTGTCATTGTGTATTTGGATGATATATTGATCTTCAGTAAAACAGAGGCAGAGCATCTAAAACACTTAGCTACAATGATGAAGAGATTACAACAAGATAAGTTGTTGATAAACATGAAGAAATCCTCATTCATGAAGACATAACTCATCTATTTGGGCTTTGTTATTTTTGCAGATAAATTGAGGATGGATCCAGATAAGGTGGAAGTGATCAAGAATTGGCCATCACCGAAGAGCATATTTGAGGTGAGAAGTTTTCATGGATTGGCTAGTTTTTACCGGAATTTCGTCAGGAATTTTGGTGGAATTAGTGCACCAATGATGGACACAGTGAAGAAAAGACACAAATATTTTCACTGGACAGAAGAGGATGAGAAGAGTTTTAATCAGTTGAAGAGGAAAATCACAGAACAACCAATTCTGGTGTTGCCTGATTTCCAAAAAACATTTCAAGTGAAATGCGATGCAAGTGGATTTGCAATAGGGGTAGTCTTAAGTCAAGAAGACAGGCCGATAGCATACTTCAGTGAGAAGCTGAATGAAGCGAAGGTGAAGTACTCCACATATGACAAGGAGTTCTATGCTATCATTCAGGCATTGAAGAAGTGGAGACACTATTTGATTCTGAAGGAGTTTGTATTATACAGTGACAATCATGCAGTGCAATTTGTGACTCGATAGGAAAAGTTGAATCAAATACATGTAAAATGGGTTGAATACATGCAGAACTTTATTTTTGTAATTAAGCATATTTCTGGAACTGCTAACAAGGTTGTTGATGCTTTGAGCAGGAAATGTTTGTTGTTGCAGGAGTTCAGAGTTAAAACACTGGGTTTTGATGACCTCAGGGACATGTACAAAGATGATCCAGATTTTAAGAAGGAATATGAAGCAGTTGAGAATCCAATTCTCATAGATAGAAGCCAATGGACAGAATACATAATCCAGGAAGGATTGTTGTTTAAAGGTAATCAACTTTGTATTCTAAAATTCTCCATGAGGGAGAATTTGTTGAAGGAGAAACACAGTGGAGGATTGGTTGGGCACTTTGGTCACGACAAGACATTCAAAAAACTGAATGAGTCATATTTTTGGCCAGGAATGTGAGCAGATGTCAAGAGATTCATGGACAGATGCAGAATTTTCCAACATTCGAAAGGAAAGAGACAGAATGCAGGATTTTATCAACCATTGCCAATACCTGAGAGGCCATGGGATGAAGTCAGAATGGATTTCATATTGGGGTTGCCAAGAACACAAAGAGGGTTTGACTCAATCTTTGTGGTGGTGGATAGATTTTCCAAAATGGCACACTTTATTCCATGTCAAAAAACCAGTGATGCAACTCACATTGCGAATCTGTTTTTCAAAGAAGTCATTCGACTTCACGGCTTACCAAGGAGCATAGTTTCAGATCGAGACACTAAGTTCGTGGGACACTTCTAGAGAACCTTATGGAAAAATATGGGAACAAATTTATCATCCAGTTCATCTTATTATCCTCAGAAGGATGGACAAACAGAAGTCGTAAATAGGAGTTTAGGAGACTTGCTGAGGAGCTTGGTGACAGAACACCACAGCCAGTGGGACAACATATTACCACAGGCGGAGTTTTATTATAATGATTCAATCAACAGAAGCACATGATGAAGTCCATTTCAAATTGTTTATGGCATGCAGCCGAGAGGAATTTCTGAGCTAATGGATTCAGAACAGATTGCGACTAGGAGCGCTAGTGCAGAAGACTTCGCAGAGGCAATGAAAGAACTTCACAACTAGGTGAAGGAGCATTTACAGAACTCGATCCAGGAGTATAAACGAAGAGCAGATCAACACAGGAGACAACTTTAGTTTGAGGTTGGTGATTTGATTCTGGCACATCTGAGAAAGGAAAGGTTCCCGAAGGGGACATATAACAAACTAAAGATGAAGAAGATCGTACCATGTAAGGTATTGAAGAAACTTAAAGAAAATTCTTATGAGATTGAATTACTCGATGGGATCAGAATTTCTCCGATATTCAATGTCTCGGATTTGTACCCATCCAAAACTAGGGAAGTAGGAACAAGTGATGAACAACTAGAGATCCAATGGACAAAGCAGATGCCTGTTGCAGAGAAGCCACAGATGGAAAGCATACTAGACAAAAGAATTAGCAATAAGACCAGAAGAAGACAATACTTTGAATACTTCGTCAAGTGGAAAGGACATCCAGTTGAAGATGCCAGCTGGGAGAATGAAGCAGAGATTCAGAAGCATGGACAGATCGTGTGAGAGCTCATGGACAAGAGCCCATGAAAATTTTCAAGCGAGGGAGTATGATGCAGGAGCATCGCCAATGTCAAGCGAGCGTGGGGCAAGTGCCAACACATTTTAGACACATGATAAATTATTTAAAAACTTTTGAAGATAAATGCGCCAATCTTAAATGAGATAATTAAGGAGAGGCGTACTTATATATTGTAAAGGACCTTCAGCGATCCGCTCTTGTCCATAGTAGGTAGAAAGAATTTATGTTAGTAGGTAGCTTTGAATTCTCAGAGTTGACAGTTTTAGGAGTGGAGGGAAAACGGATATAGACACCCTCATTGTGTAATTGTAACATAGAAGGAGGATGCCAATTGAGAGTGGAGTAGTGAATAACATTACCAAGAGGAAGAAAAGAGAGCATACAGAGTTGGAACAGAGAAACTGTAATTGAAAAACACCCATGTACAGAGATTAAGTTAATAGAAGAAGTCTTAATTCAGATTCATGGGATTGTAGTTGTTTCTTGTATGTGTATGTTGAATGGTATGTTCATAATTTTACTCTTTCTGTTATACATTTTCTTTTCTATGCTATGTATGGATGATTTCTTGTTAAATGCTTGAAGTATGAGAGAGAAAGAGTTAGGAAATGAGTTTCAATTGTTTCTCTATCTGAGTGAGGGTTCCTGTAAGGAGTGCAGTTGAATTGTCCGCAAGGAGTGCGTTGCCAAAAAAGGTTCAGAGGTTTGTCTCTGAAATCTCAGATAGATTAGATTTTGTTCTCATTTCCTCAAAGGTGCAGTTAGGCATAGGAGTCATGCAATGTGTGCACAGACCAAGCTTGAATTCAGGGTTTGAAACCTGAGAAGCTATTGAAGGATTTGTCGCTACAAGGAGTGTGCGGAGTTAAGGAAGTTCAACACCGAAGTGATTGAGGGTTTCCACAAGGAATGCGTGCAGGAGGTTCTTGAAAGGCTGGAAGTCATGGAAGACCCCCAAAGGATTCGAACCTGCTAACTTGTCGAAGGGAAGAGATTAATGGTCAGAATTCTTTGTAGAGGATTAGCGAAATCCCGCCAGCCATCCGTTCTGATAGAGAAGCAAGGAGGTCACGGTTGTTTCCAGAGTTTCAAGCTCAGGAGATCGTGAGCCGTTGGATCCTCACCTAGTTACTCGTCAGCCGTAGGATCTGACTGGAGTTGCACGAGGGTTAAAATCTCGCAGGCAGAGTAAAGGTCCTGAAATACGTCGAGATATCGAAACTTCGAAATTCGAGACATCAGAAGCCTCGAGGACAGGAGATCGGGTCACTTTATAGTGAAAACCTCGATTTTGATCTGGACCATCCATCTTGAGGAGACACGTGGTAGAGATCAAGCACCTGTCGGTATTTCGGCTATTGGGGTTTTAAGTTGACAGAGAAACTACAACATCGGGGAATCGCAAGTCATGAAATCTCGAGACTGAATCAGGGTCGTCATTAGTTGAGTTAGGTGGCGATAATCAAGAGCCCATCGGCATTTCGCATGTCATATTTTCGGGGTTCAGGAGGATAGGAGGACATTGGCATTTGACTTCGCGAAATTATGAATGATCGAGGACCGCTCATCGATTGGAACACGTGGTGGAGATCGGAAGCCATCGGCATTTCGGGATTCGGCGTTTCATGAATCCTGAAGACAGGAAGCACACACATTTCGGAACTGTGAAGTCTGAAACCCCGATAAGGTGGAAAGCTCCAGTGTGGGGCCAGCTGAAGTCATTTCAGCATATAGGAGGTCAGGAATCGAAACTTCGAGAATTCGGAGGGAAAGAACCCATAATCATTTTAGTTCCCGAAACCGCGAAGTGACGAGGACCGTTCATCTCTAGGGGATGAGTGGAAACAATCTAGGTCCTCGAAGGAAAATCCTGAAAGGGATACCATTTTGGGAAATCGGGATTCGGAGGATCGGGAATCCCGAGGACAAAGGGGTCCATTTGTTTCGGTATTCGAAAGCCCGAAATCACGAAAGACTTAGGACTGTGATCATATGGAATAGTGGTCACATGGACCAAAAGGTAGCCACAGAGACTAACTGTTGTTGAATTCGTTCCGGCATTTCGGGATATCGGAGATCGGGGAATTGAGAAGGCTGAGGTTCTCGACAACAAGGATCGCGAATCCCCGAAACCTGAAATTTTGGTCGGGAAGAGACCAGGTATATGCAGAAGCTGTGACAGGGGAAAGAGAAGGACCTGCGAATTGGGTTTTTAACAGAGATTCTAGTGAGGAATCGAAAGAGCCACTTCGGTTCGAAGGTGAAGTTAGAATGATCCATTAAGACCGGTAGGTCAGCACAGAAGATTTGCCGAGGAAAAAGGTGACGTCTGCATCATCTACTCTAGTAGGTTGATCAGAAAGATTCCCTTCTTTTGTTTTTGACTTCAGGCTATATCTATTTGGATTGTTGTTGGTCTTTTCCCTTTTTCTCAGCTCATTTAGTTGGTTGTCCATGTGAGACTCCTCATATGCAGATTGGGTCGAATGAGGAAATTATGAGGTGTCTCCAAGACAATCGATTTTAGGATCAACATCTTCTTCCTCTCCTTCTTCATCAGTAATGAGGTTATTTTGGAGAGGAGCTTGAGTTTTCTGATCATCCCTATCCATGTTTCTTTGATCTCTTTGGATGATCTGAGGGGAATTATTTGGTCTTTTGAAGTTACCCCTATTATCCGCATTTTGGAAATTCCTATAGCTCTTCCTTCCTTCCAATTCCCACCTTTCCATTTTAACATAAAGTTATTTTAGTAGCTTGGTCACTTCATCCATTTGAGGGGGGGTAGTAGAGGAACTAGAATTCAAAGCTTCAGACCTACCTTTTCTTCTGTCTCTATCAGCCTTACTCCTAAGTTTGTCAACTGTTAATATATTGGATTCTACTTCAAGAGATGCATCTTGCATATGAGCCAAGGAGGTAGCTCTTATTTATCTCAATAGGAGGAAAAAATCAAGGTCAAAAGCACTAGCATAAGTAATCTTGGTAGAGGTTTCCGTAGGATTAATTTCAGTGGGAATCTTTTTATACATCTTATTAAATATCTTTGCGAAATATGAAACAGGTTCCCCCTCCTCTCTCTTAAGTGCCCCAAATTCTGTAATATAATAAAGGAGATATTTTGTATCCCCCAAATGTCTTAAGAATGAGTCATCCATATCATCAATCCCATCAATAGATATAGGAGGCAAGTCCTTAAAAAATGCTAGCATCACCATCAAGGCTCTATATGAAAACTCTCATCCACACATCTTCATTTTTGATGCCCTAGATCTCTGCAAATCTATAAAAAGTTGAAAGGTTCTCTTCTATAGTTATGTCTCCCTCCCTTGTAAACTGGGGAATGTAATTAAGGTAGTCTATGGCTAGGAGAGCATTCATAGGCTGAGGTAAAACCAAAGGGGCGTATCTAGAAGCCAGTATGTCATCCATCATGTTCTTAGGAGGATTAACACCTGCCATTGGGATGTGAACTGGAGGAGAAATAGGGGAAGATGGAGCTTGGATAGGTACAACTATAGTTTCCCTTCTGGGAGAAAGAGGAAACGACTGGGTGTTGGGGGAGAGAGATATGGGGTTGAAGTGAACATAGGTTTCCACTTCTTTAAAAGTAGTAACCTTAATAGGAGGAGGGGAAGTAAAGCCCGGAGTGGAAAAACCTTTTGAGGTCCTGGGTCTAAACCACTGTATAATATTAGGGGAGACATGAGTTTCAAAACTTTCTTCTTCCAAACAAGGACTAGGAGGGGAGAAATAAATAGGAAAAATCCCAAAATTTAAACTTCTGGAAACTCTAGCAGATGGTATAACAAGAGAATTAGAAGAAACTACTGGACATTTCAAATAAGAATCATGTAACTTACCAGAATCACCTGCTACAATAGTCACAATCCCCTCTAGAGGGGTCTTTCCTTTTCTGATAATTTTCTCTGGGTCAGCTTCAGGTGTCACTAGAGGGAGCTGAGGAGTAGACCTCGTGTGTCTTCCTTTCGGAGCCACAAATGAAACAGTGGAGTCACCAGGTGCAAGTTGCAATCTTCAAGGTACTGATTTCTGATGCACCTTCATAATCATAATTTCTTTGTCGTTCTTACCCAGGGAAATGTCTTCAATTCATTCCCCGACAATGACACCATGAATGGACAAAACTCAGTACATGAATGATTCTAACACAAAAACTGGATAGGTAATGCACAAGGAAGTGAGGGCCTCATTAACTTCAGTCAGTGAATTCATTTTAAGGGTGAGCAGAAGGAAGAATTAGTGAGAAAGAGGACAAGTTTGCCATTGGCATCAGGATTTCAAGCATCTTGGTGAAGAAAACCTCGGGCTCAAGAACACTCTTGAACTCAAGCTTCGGACACTAAAATATGTCACAGGAACATAGTCACAGTGACATAATGATCAAACCTACATCACAATGCAACTACGACAACTTGAATGGATCCTCCATGCCCGAGCCTTTCAACGTAAGAGGGAATAAGACAACAAATAAGTTGACTAAAACTGGTCACAACAATAGTGTAATCAAACCTACATTACAATAAAACTACGACCCTTGACTGGATCCTCCATGCCCGAGTGTTTTAGCACAGTTCTTACAGAGAAATGAAAGAATATGACTTCTATTAATGCGACAGTCTCAAATTTGATACATAACTAGAGAATAACTTTGGAATCAAAACATTACAAAATAGGGAGCTCTTCTCAACCAGTTGACGACCATAACAATATATCAAATTGAAACATTTATACTCAGATCAATCCCCGACTATCAGGGGTGTGATCAGATCACTACATTCAAAGCATTTCATCTGAGTAGTCTTCTATCAGACTGTGCATGTATCCCTTTGTCAGATGTGAGCTAATATAAACATGGGTCTGCAGGAAAATTTTTCCACAGGGGTACCACAGGCTGACGGTTCAGTCCCCACGGTCGGGCCTTCCATGCCTTCCATTTATGGAGTGAGCCAAGGTTTCAACCACCAACTCTATTTTCATTAAATTCCTCCTCTCGGGATCACAACGAGACTTAATACTTAGGGGGAGGCCACGTGCGCCTCTTTGATAGGATGCTATATGAACACATGATTGCGGGGCCATCAAAAGAGGTTTGGAATCACACCTCTTTTGAGCTCACAATTCACCACCTTCCATTGCGTATTAGTTTTTCCTTACCATGGTTTCAATTGCGGGACCACTTAAGAAAGTTATCGCCCAAGAATGTTGCGTCCCCACAAAGAACTGTGGCCATATATGTGGTCTCGATCTGAGATTTGGGCGCATCTGCTAGATTTAGTGCCACTGCCAAGTTTAATCTCCCACCAACTTTGAGGTCTGCCAAAACTCTGCCTTTGAGGAGGACGCTACCCTTTCCTTTGGCTCCTTTCATATATGTGATCTGGGGCTATGACCTCATGTAGACATGTGATTACAGGTGCCGCCAAGAGTGGTTTGGAAACAAACTTCTTTTTCCCCTGCAATTCACCACGAGCCACCACCTGTCCCCTTCTCAAAACTATGGTTCCGATTGTAGCCAGACCTCAAAATTTTAAAGCTCGAGCACCTTCTGACCCTGCAATCAAGTATGACCACTGATCTTGCAATCTTGGATGAGGCCTTTTGAAAAAGGTCTCAACTCTTCCCTTCTCAAATCAATGGACATGATTTTCTTCGCAATTCGTGTTTCAAAGTTTTGAACTTTCAAACATTTCCTTCTCCCACAATGACAGATCTACTGCCACGTGTCCTCTTAAATTGACGGTTGTGACTGTTTGGGGTTCCAGAATTCAGAACTCTCAAATATCAACTCCTCCCCTAATTTCTCTTATCTAAATCCTACAATCCACTGACGCATAGCCCCCGTGGATCAATGACTGAGATCCTTTCGGGTCTCCGAACTTCAGAAATCTCAAAAGTCAAACTTCATTTTCCTCCAAGAAAATCCCCTAGAGCTAAGGATATGACAACGCGTGGACTTCTGATATCTATGGTTGATATTGTTTCGGGTCTTCAAACTTCGGGAAAATCAAATCTAAAACCTGGTCTTCCTCCATGTGCTTTTACCTGAAGCTAGGGATCTGATGACGCGTGGCCCTCGCAGATTGACGATTGAGATGCTTTCAGGTCTCCGGACTTCGAAAATATTAAATTTCAAAACTCATCTTCTTTCAAAGTTCATGGAATTCTGTCACGTTTCCCCACTGATGGATGGTTAAGATTTACTTTGAGACTTCAACACTTCAACTCTTCGGTATTTCGGCACTTTGGCACTTCGGGACTTCGGCACTTTGGTGCTTTGGGACTTTTGAATACTTGACTTCCATGATTCTCTGGAGCGTCGAACTCTGAAGTGAGGGATATGCCTCCATGTGTCATTTTTTCTTGGATGGTTTGGATTACTTCAAGAGTTCGGGTTTCGAATCTTTGAGAACTTTGCACACTTCTTATTTCAAATATCTTGAAGCCCCTTTCCATGAACCCTTGGATCGGTTGCCACCTGTCCCCCTTTAAGATCTATGGTTCATGCTCACTTCAATCTTTGGGACTTTGGATATTTTATCTGGCACCATACTTCGCAGAGCTTCAAGATTCCAAATGCCCGCGAGCCACTAATTTGAACTTCACATGAAATTCCCACCATTGAAAACTGAACTTTCTTGCTTGCTTGATTCGACTCCATAATGAACCAAATTGAGTGTTGTTCTTTGTGCTCATGGTTGCGGCCTATGTAAACAAAGACTTGGACGACTGGCTGTGGGTTCCAAAAAATAGAAGGAAAAGGAGATGAGTTTTCATCCTTAAAATAAAACATAAAGGCTTTGGGCTGAAACGATTTTAGGTAAGACAACAAGGGAAGCATGTCGCTTAAAGAAAAAAGGGGCAAACAAAAAATGACTTTTCTAGCTGAAGAGGAAAAACTTAAATACCTGGCCTACGAAATAGAGAGAGAGGCAGGGCAAGGATACAAACTTAGGTATTAACAAAAAATGAATACGAGTCCTGAGAACTTCATGTGATAACACCTCCATCTACAGTCGTTACTTGAAACTCTAGTGCTGGATATACAAAGCAATTGAGAGCTTTGGCTAATTTATAGTGAATAAAATTATGAGTACTACTAGAATCAATTATGAATATTACCTTTTTCTTTTTGATATATCCTTCGATCTTGAGGGTTTGAGGAATGCTAATTCCATCCAATGCATTACACGATATCATGGGAGTCAACTCTTCAGAAGAAATTGTGTCTACTTTTTCATCTTGAGATGGTTCTTATTCTTGTTCTTGATCTTCTTGTTCTTCTTCCTCTTCACAATCTATGTAGAATAATTTATTCTTTGCAATTCCACAGGTCTGATCAAAATTGGATGTGCCAAGTGGAATTTATGGTAACTGTTATCCTATGGTTTACCTTTACCTATCACTAAGTCTAAATTGTCACCTATATTTGTATTATTCATTTAGGATATTAGTAATTTATCCTCAAGTGATGACTAATGATTTAGTTAATATTTCCTAGCCTAGTCATCATGCATGACTTTAGGATCTAGATAAAATCTCTCTATGAGGTGGCATCACCCATTGTACTATAAATATGTAACATTGGAGTGAATACAATTAGTGTTGGCTAGTGAGCCTTTTCCACCATATTGTTATTCTTGTCTATATTTTTTCAATTGGTATCAGAGCCATGGTAAAGAAATGATGTTGGTGGAGGCCCATATGGGAAGAGAAACATTAATGAGTGAGAAAGCAATATCTGATCTATTAAAGCCTGATGTAATTTTGATACATTGGAGACATAGATGCGCTGGTTGTACTTCCTTGCCAACTCCATGAATGAAGAAAACAAGGCTTTGAGTTGCTAGCCTGTCGTTCAGAAATTCGAAAGGGCCACAAGAGAGGACCAACTTGAGATAGTTCCACGGCCATGAAAGGGTACGACATTCAATGCATTCTTTGGGAGTATAATTCACATGGCCTATGGTCTACAACTGAATCGTCCACCACCGATCAGCAAAGGCACCTGGATTGAATGACTGCACAAATCTGAATCGGTTAGTGTTTAGTGATGCACATCTGAATTGCAGATCTGGAATAACTGTTCTACATTAGACAAAAGAGGCTGGAGCAATTGGCAAGATCGATCCAAAACAGTGCAGCTATCTACTTGAAAGTGCAACGATCTATTTGGGCATTTGTTGTTAAGGGTTTATTCTTTTAATCGATCCTTTACGGGTTTGATCCTTCTAATTTGCGTGCAAGGTGAATGACTAAGTTTTCCATCCTATGTAACCATGATTTTCTTGGATTTTGTCCATTATGATTTGTGAACTTGAAGACCATTATCGAATGACCAAACTGTACCTTTCCCAGCGATCTGTACAACACGCATATCGTGGAATTAGATATGGATTACATGTATCTTTTATGCCTATATTATATTACAAATAACCATTTTTTTGTGCTCTGACTGTGACATCTCTGCATTTTAGATCTTGTAGCCATAGTGTGGAGGGGTATCACTGAGAGGGTGACTGTGAAGGAGATTGTAGCAGCACATGAGATCATAATATATGCATGCCTATAACAGAGTGGAGGAGCCATGATCTGCTTCTAGCATTGAGTTTGCAACTACGTTAGTGCGGAAACAATAGTCCATTGTGAAGCGCTCATATTGGTTCACACAGATTGGCGTATGGACTAGTGCGACCTGCACATTTCCTTCATAAAGAAATCATTGTATTCCTATGTGAGATCGTGGTCCAGGTGAGATCACAACGCTATACAGATCAACATTTCTTGTGTTAAAAATTGTGTTGAATTGGGTGCCTTTACCATCGACCTAGGAGTTCATTATATTCAAGATTTGAATCAATCCTGAGATAGCTGAAGGAATTGTTGTCAGTTGGAGTACAAATTTTTTTTCCAAGAAGCCATAGAGTCGCCTCTTGTGACGAGCGCGGAGAGGTGTAAAGTGGAATCATGATTTTTTTGGGGGGGACATTGTTCTGGTGGTGTTTTGGCAGCTGAGAACTTGTTGGGCTATGCAGGTTACAAGTGAACAACTTCATTAGGATTGATACAAACCCTTCCTTTATTTTCCATCTATGTTCAGTGGAGGAGCTCGTGTGTGCAAATGGCGGTGATGGATGAGGAGTCATAAGTTCGTGTGGCTTGTAGTTGTGGCCTGGGCAAATGGAGATGGGCAGAAAATGAAATCAACGGCGATGTTGGCCTGCAAGTGTAACAACACAGGAGTTGTGAGCGCAGTGGAAGTGTGGCTCAAGTGCACATGCCAACTGAAGGGGGAAATAATATTTCTTATTTTTGTCTTTGACAAATGTAGTTCATTTTTCATCTCCACATGATCTCCATTACGAGTCTGCCCCATTCAATATACATTCGATGGAATTCTATGCACCAATATGATCCATGCATCAATCTTCCTATCAACAAAGAAAGAAAAAGATAGCTTGAATGGCATGGCATCTACAATAGAATCAAAACGTAGCCAAAATTGCAAGAAATCTTAGCTAAAATTTCAACGACTCAAAGTCTAAATCATGTGGCACTGCCGGTGAAACATACAACGTGCAGGAGGAGCATAATTTTTGGTGTGATATTTAATTAAGGCTGAGTGTACGCACACTGCTAAACATTAATGTGGAATTATCAAGGATACACTTTTTAATATCCTCAATGGTATGCCCAACAAAGACTTGTCCTGGACCTTTTAGTACGGAGGAAGGTATGGATTCTTAAACAAATAAAAAGATAGGACGAATTCTCTTCTTGTCTATATTTTAGGTAAGGAGACTCGACATTTTTGACACCTGTGTATGATTCAATATAGAACCATCATTATTTTAATTTTTAACACTGCTAATTAATATCATTGAATCTGATCTGAATGCTTAAAGAAGTGCAATTGATTTGCTCTTGATGGGATTTACACGTACCACTGAAAATAAATCTACCACCACCTGTACAATTTAAAGAATCCCACGAGTCCAACAATTTGTTTCTAGTTGTCTCAACAGCCATTCAATTTCCAACAATTGACATGGCCTGGCCTCCTCATCGACTTCAAAGATTTTCTTGACTTCAACACCATTCTCTAATTTCCGATCTAGAAATTTTATATTTCTTGTATTTTCTATTTGATGAGTTGGACATGTTTTGTTCATGTGGGCCATAGCATATCAATGAAGTTGAAAAGGGTGAAGAAGTACAAATTTTGAACAATTTTGAGATGTAAAACAATTTAAAGAAATGAGAGTTTGCTGCAACCTTTTAAAAAGGTTTATAAGCTTCTTCTTTTTTGTCACTTCAAAAGTAAGTTTGATCTCTCATCAAAAAGAGAATTGTTCTTAAGTTTTAAGAGCTAATTGTATTCGGGCGATGTGACAAGAAGACATCTTAATAAAATAAAGTTTTTTTTCTCTGTGTCCTAGATCCGCCCTAAATTGAATAAGGGGATCTTAGGAACACCTTGCATTGTGTGTGATGGTGAATGATTCTTTGAATGTTTTCATGGTATTTTGTGTAGAGTTTTGACACTAATCTTATTATTTACTCTACAACTATATGCACATGGAATCCACAACAAGATAAGCACACAAATTAATTCCAGTGAAACACATACATGAAGTTCAAGCTCAAATTCATGTCATTCAAGCATATGTGAAGAACATCCTCAAACATTCAAGTCATTAACCACATCAGTAATGGACAAATCAAAGTTTTCAAACTCAACACATCATGGACCATTTGAAGTTAAATTGTAACTTGCAAACAATGTTTGTTGTAAGATTACTTAATCAGGATTTATTGTAACTTGCAAATTGTCCTTTTGTAAGTTTATTTGTCTTTATAAATCAATTGAAATTGAATTTGTCATAAGGTGCATTTTCGACTGAGCCTGACACCCTAGAGTCGTTGTAATTGACAATATTGAGTAGTTTAACTCAAATCTTTGTAAAACATCACAAGTTTTTTGGATGCATTTTCGGTGGTAACCGACATCCTCAACTTCCTGGAAGCAAGTTCAAGCTAGGTAAGTTCAAGTGAGTGTGAATAGAAAGCGAGCGTGAAGTTCAAGTGAGTGATTCAAGTGAGTGAGTTGCAGCTAATCCTTCTTCTATCGAGTCAAATTGTAATCAGGATCTACCTGCACAAGGAGACCTCATTTAGTGTTTTTGAAATGGCTCATAATCCTGAATTATTAGAGTTATTGAACACTCTAATAAACACCACTGAAAATAACACTGTGATATTGAACAAAACAACTCTTCAATCAGTGCTGACTTGTTTGCAAGTGACACAAGCTAAAGTTAGACTTCTTCAATCTCTATCCCAACTATTGAATGATGAGTTGACTGATCTCAAAAATCAGCAGCCAGTGAAGTGTTCTGAACTAGTTTTTGTTCAGCACAACCCTCTCTATAATGATAATGATGATGATGATAATGATGATGATGATGATGATGATGATGATGATGATGATGCTTTTGATCAACTATCAGTGAAGGAACAACATAGTGATACAACTTCATAATCAGTTTCAGACGAAGTTGAATCTATTCATGAACCTACATTTCAAGAGTTTTCTTTTGATTTCAATGAAGAAAACTTTTCAATGATGCATCAACATGCAGTAAATCCGCTTCCATGTATTTCAAAGCAACAGGTTCATAATACTCTTTCCAAGCCCATCATCAGACCTTAGGAATAAATCATCTACAACAAGAATAGAACAAGACTTGGATATGACAAGGAAGTTACCTTTCATTTTCTTAATTATTCCAGACCAATCAAGTTCCAAAGTGTTGGATTCCTTCAAGAAGTTTCAACTTCACTTGTTCAAGTTCAACATCAGAATGATACGTGCCAACATTGTAATCGAGTTGGTCACAAGGAGAATCAGTGTTTTGATCTCCTTCCTTGCCAGCATTGTGGCAAGCACAACCATTCTTCATACAGATGTTCAACACTGAAGAAACCTGGAAGATTGAAGATTCACTATGAGTGGATTGATCCTTGGCAATGGTCATCAACAACCAAGATATTATATAAGTATTACTGTAGAATTCAATATCGAGTAAAGACCAATCTTGTAGCACATAACATTTTTGTACCTCACATAAGTGGTCCCCTTATGGCATAGCTTTCGAGCATGGCTCTCACGAGATGAGATAACATGTGGTTTTTTTTGCATGCCCACTTTGTGTTGTACTCAAATGGAACAAGTAAGGTACTCTCTTGAGCATAGAAGGGGTGAGTACAATGATGTAACTCTCATGCACCTTAAGGGGGGGAGTTCAAAATTCCAGTGATGATGGTTCATGAAACCACTTGTGGTCTCTCCTTTTAGCTAACAAAGGGGGGAATTGATGATGGAATTGAATATGGTTGTCAGACATAAAGTTTCGACAACAACAAACATCAAGTATGCCAGATGGGCATGAAATTTACCAAATGGGCAACTGCGGTCTGTAGATGACAGACTTTAGTAGAATTATGGTTCAATAAGTTTAAGTTGAATCATACAGATTTTGATTTTGAGAGCAATGATGTGAACATTTGGTTCACATAGATGGTCAATTGACCTAGCAATCGACAAGAGGATCCTTCTGCATTGCATCTTGGCATTTGATTGAGTTGTCAGGCATTTTCAGGGATGTGTCAGACTATAAGCTAATTCATTTCTCTTGGTTCGCTCTCATCAGATTGGAGTTTACATTAAGTAAACAATTTGCACGCATCCTGGCTCACATGATTACATAGTGAGATTTTCCATAGATGGCGGGCTCTGATAGGATTATGGTTCAATGAATTGCAATTGAATCATACACATTATACATTGGGATGTTGTTGGACACCTAAAAGTGTCAAGATTGGTTAGTGGTTATCCAAAAACCATCAGATAAATGGTATCAATTGGTTAGTGGTCATCCCAAACCACAGATTCACAGAGCACTTTTAGTGATACATTGATAGTTGAGTGGTGATACTACATGTTCACCAATTAGCAGGAGACATCATATTCTTCTAGCTAAAATACTTGGCAAAATGATCAAATTGTCAAGAAATCAGGGAATGTTCAGATATTGCAGCTATTCACTTCCATATCTTAGCTCTCTTCCAGTTCATTTCAAATGAACATGTTCAGCATCCAGATTGGCAGTTTTTTCAGGCAGTTCTTCATTGAGGCTCAACTCAGGAGTTTCAGTATGAACACTTGGAATTGATACTAGTTTATGCTTTATTGTTGGTATTATTGATTGGACTTGTGATTGAGGGGGGGATTGTTAGCCTATGGTTTACCTTTACCAATAACTAAGTCTAAATTGTCACCTATATTTGTATTATTCATTTAGGATATTAGTAATATGTCCTCAAGCAATGACTAATGATTTAGTTAAGATTTCCTAGTCTAGTCATCATGCATGATTTTAGGATCTAGAGAAAATCTCTCTATGAGGTGGCATCACCCATTGTACTATAAATATGTAACATTGGAGTGAATACAATTAGTGTTGGCTAGTGAGCCTTTTCCACCATATTGTTATTCTTGTCTATATTTTATCAGTAAATTCCCCACATCTTGTTGATTTTTGGCCTTTCTAGGAGATATCACTTGTATAGCATTCCCTACACAAACTAATGGATTAAAATTATGAAACTTGTACCATAAATACTACAGACTTTCCACTATCTAATGTAACTAGTCTCACTTAATTTGGATACTCTAGGAATAATTAATGATTGTTTTACCCAGAACACATGCATGAGACTAGTCAATAGGACTAGTCAAATACCCTATCTTCCACATGATGTATCTACAAATGTAAGATGACCCAGAAGATTAAACTTTTATCACAGATAAATTAATAATTTATGTGAATCTTCAACAGATTTCAAGTTCTAAAACGTTACAGAAACGTTTTTATATCTAAAATTCTACGATGACTCAATTCATGATGATTCTAGAAACCTATCTTACACAGGTTGTATATCCTAAAGTATAAGGCCTCAAGATCTGAAATTTTAATCCAACGTACCTTGATCTGTCTATTAAATATTCTCCAAAGGGTTCCTTCTGAAACATCATAGAAAACAAATTATAGAGAAAATTCCAAGGTGTCATAGATGTAGCAGCGAAACCCCAAGACCTTGAGCTCTGATACCATATGTTAAGAACCAAATATCAATATAGCATGGAAAAACCTCAGAATAAGTAGTCAATGCCTTGAAAAAGAGATAATTTAAGTTAATAAGCCTCTTCGAGGGGGAAACCTTGTTATACACCACATAAATGTCCAAATACAACATGATTCCAAATGAAAATGTCTCCTTGGTATATATAGGATATTAGGAGGTACAATTACAACTAATGGACTCAAGACAACATAAATAAAATAACATTACTAATGTAGTATGCCCCAATTAAGGGGTAATGAGCCACTATTTAGGGCTTAACATTAACAAAGAAAGCATAAAAGATAATATTTCACTTCCCAACATCGAGTTTTTGTTGCAGCAAGTTACGGGATTGACATGGATGTCTATGTTGGATGGTTTCTTTGTATATAATCAAGTTTTAGTGGCTAAGGAATATAGACAAACAACAACATTTATCACACCATGGGAAACATATGCTTATGCTATAATTCCCTTTGGCTTGAAGAATGTTGGAGCTACATTCCAAAGAGATATGGACCATGCGTTCAATGGACTGATAGGAAATTTCATGGCAGACTACCAATATGACTTGACATTTCATTCAAGAAAAAGGGAGGATCACATCCATCATTTAAGAAAAGTATTTGAAATATGTATATCATACGAAGTCTCTCTCAACCCAAAAAAATTTGTGTTTGTTGTGATTCAAGGCAAGCTGTTGGGCCACATTGTATGCAAGGAAGGGATTTGCATTGACCCAAAACAAGTTAAAGTGATTAATGAACTCAACCCTCGACATGAAAGAAGGGATTTCAATCATTCTTTGGGAAAAATTATTTTTTTTGAAGATTTGTTCCTAACTACATAAGCATCGTAAAACCCATCAATTTCTTGTTGAAAAAAGAGCAGAGGTTCGAGTGGAAAACAAATACTCAGGAAGCATTCAATAATATCAAGGGGGCCATCACCACCGCTCTCATCCTCATTAGTCCACATTTTCAAAAATATTTCATTATCTATTCATTTTCTATAGATGAAGTTGTCATGTCCATCCTCACTCATAAAAATAGAAACGAAGAATATCTCCCCATAAGTTTTATCAACAAAAATTTACACGACCATGAGTTGAGGTATTCAGAACTCGATAAACAAGATTTGGATCTCATCAAAGTTGTGGCACACTTTTAGACTTATATACTAAAATTTCATGTTATTGTCTGTGTCCCCTCATCCCCCATCAAGATTCTCCTAAATCAATAGTTGAGGGAAGGAAAATGGGCCAACTAGTTAGAAAAAATTCAAGAGTATGATATCGAGATCAAATCGTTGAAGGAAATAAAAGGACAAGGATTATGAAATCTTATGAAGAATGGGGACTCAGTTGATATAATGATTTCAATGTCAGTCGGGGAACCATTAGCCAATTCAGAATGGTACGAAGACATCATATTTTATTTAAGATCTAGGCAATTCCCTATTACAATGAGTTCCAAGGAGCGAAGGACACTCCAGATGAAGATGAACCAATATGTATTGATTGTTTATTTACTTTTCAGAAGAAATTGTGATGGTATACTGTTGAGATGCGTCGATGAGAATCAAGCTCCAACACTAATAAATATGCATTGGACACTTTGCATCCACTGCAACTGCTCACAAAATAATAAGAGTTGGATTATATTGGCCATCAATATTTAGGGACTCATACGCCACAATAAGGATATGTTTATCACACCAACAATTCTCAGAAAAAATGAAGAAAGTTGTGATGCATCTACAGTCGATTATGGTGGAACAACCATTTCCCCAATGGGGACTTGATGTCATTAGGTCGATTAATCTGAAATCTAGCAAAGAGAACATGTACATTATAACAACTACCGATTATTTAACAAAATGGCTAGAAGCGATCATGATGAAGAAGTTTGACGCTGAAGAATTGATTGGATTCCTCAAAGACAACATTATGTCAAGGTTTTGTGTTCTTGATAAATTTATCACAGATAATGCTTCGATCTTCATTGGGTCAAAATTCACAGAGTTTTGCGGACAATATGGGAATATTATGGGTCAGTCTTTGAATTCTTATCAATGAGGAAATTTCCTTGCTGAATCCATGAACAAAAAACTTGTGCAAATATTGAAGAAAATTGTTGATGGAAAGCAGAGAAATTGGTTGTTGAAGATGACAAAATCATTATGGGAAAGCAGGACAACCCCGAAAGATAGTACCAGGATGACTCTGTATCTATTGGTCTATAGGAAAGAGGCAAAAATTCCAATTAAACTCGAGCTTAACACATTGATATCCATGGTTAATAATGAATATATGAAAGACACTTCTCCTACTCAGAAAAGGATGAATCAATTTCTAAAGCTAGAGGAGGAAGGAAGAAAATCCCCAAACCGAACTTCTTAGAGGTAGAAGTCATCAAAAAATATTTTGATCAAAGAAAAACAATGAAGAACTTTCAGAAGGGAGAACTGGTACTACTTTGGAACAAATCCAAGGAAAATACATACATGCACACAAAGTTCGAAGAACTTTGGCTCGGACCCTATGTCATTGAAAATATATTGGGCTTCAAAAAAGGTTAATGATGCTTGTCAATGAAAAACATCTGAAAGGTTTCTTCTCCTAGCACTTTTCATTCTCATTCTACATAATTTTATTTCAAGTTTGTATATTCTTAATCTAACTCCATAACCCTATGGGAAGAAGCACCTAATCAAGAGATATTTTGGATTCTTCACAACCCACAGGAGGTCATCATCCCACAGTTGGAGCCTATTGTTGAGGTCATTTCTTGCTTCCAAAAAATTCCCTCCCCTTTTCTATTTTCTTGAATTCATTTCTCCATTTCTTTGCCCCCTTCTATACTTACCTATTTTTTCCCTCTTACTATCCCTTACTAGTTCTAACACTTAGTCACATTTTAGACCGTGCGTTCCCGGGTTGGAAGATTTACAATTTCTCACATCCAACTACAACTTCACATCATGAGTCCGACCGACCATTGTTTTTTTCCATACTTAGCTAGTTATACGATCCCAGGTTCCCAGGTTGACGGGATCGAGCTTTCATGTTCCCTTGTTCCGTGATAAAAATATTTCACCAAATATTTTTGTGATGCACATTTCAACCCCCCAACTCCCCGAACTACTTAAGTATCATTCCGCCTACATGACTCCATCTGACCGTTGTTTCATCCCAAACTTAGCCAATTTCACACCTCATACCATCACAATCTCTCGAGTTCGTAGGTTCTCAGGTTCACAAAAACATCAAGTCACATATTTCCCATGTTCATCCCCGCCACCCTCGAGCCTTTCCCAATGCACATTTACTATGATTTTAATGATAATAACTTACCATGCAGGTTCGAAGGGATGGTCATTGATAAGAGAGAGGCTCAAGGATACCTCCTATTAAAGCACATTAAAAAAATATTTACGGAGGATTATATTATCTCCCTCCAACGTTCATTCCTAACATAATTTGGAGTAAGGGAACATTCTCTTCGACTTACGAAAGAAACTCGACAAAAGTTTTGTGGTGATACAATGAATATTTTTGGCCATGAGGATCAGATTTTTCAGTGGCCCAGGGAATATCGCTATTATTCATCCCCTTTTTCCCATAAGGAAATAATTTGGACATTTGGAATTGCATGCAAAGGGTGTGTCGCAGAAGTTTTTAATTATAAGGAGTTGGTCACCTCGTGCACTGAGATAAATATTTCAAGCCAGTGGATCATCTATTTGTGGGACCATTCCCCTATCTCTCTGTCACCTCAGGTTTTCCATAGGATGTTGAGGCCTCCCGAGCCAATGCTCACCTTCAAAGGTGAATATTGTACGGAGTTATTAAAAAACCATGGCAATGGAATCAAACTCTTACGTGAATTCCTAGAGAACCTATTGGCACAGGGGCAGACCCAGGGTTCAACACTTAAAAATGCACCAACAAAACCTTGACTACTGGTATTGTAGGAAAATTCCCCTGTAGACAGGTGAATTCCCTCTTGGATCTTAGACCCCTATGACCAAGACAAAAAAGTGATAACTGTGAACACTGAATTTCCTTTAAACATAGCTAAGCTTGTCAATATAAAAGAGGAATAATGTATGAGTACCTTTTTACGAAGTTTAGCCTCGCTCAGTCCAAGTTGAACTTGATCTCTAAGTCCTTTAACGAGTCTTGAAATCCAATAAACAACAGAGACAAATCATACTTCCTATTCTACCATGATTAGTTTAAAGATAGATATATCCAAAATACAAGCTCATGCAAATGTACACAATCTTGAAGGAAACAGGCCAAGCACATGTATTAATGAGAACAAAATAAGGTGCTTGCAAAGTGTAGATGTAGATGTAGTAGCCTCACCAAGCTCTCCTTGTCCAACCCCTTGATCGAATGATCCACAATCAAAATGATAATTGTTTTCACTGATTATACTCCTCTTTTCACCATGAGGATGCCTCCTTATATAGGATTTGAGAGGCTTAACCACCTTATATATTCTTGGGATAAGTTGAGGGTATTACTGCATCAATTGTGGAACTCCCCTTAGATCTAGCCTTGGACTTGGATTCGAGCCAAACTGACTCGGATATTTCTCAGTTGTCTTTAGAGATAAAGGGGATTTTTCCCCATGATTTTCTCAACAGCTCAACGCTCCCTCAAAGTGGGCCACGGAGCATTGCAACACTCCCTGCTAAGAGGGAAAGGAGTGTTAGCGCTCCTTGCAAGTGGGAAAGGGAGCGTTGATCTCCAAAAAAACTTTTATGATGGTAATTTATCAAGGTAAAAGTTTGTACTCTTCACCAAATGACATATTTCCTTCTTTTACCAGTCTTATAGAATATCTCAAGTGTTCTTATGATGTCATCTGTGACGCTACACAGGAAAGATGACAGTATAATTTTTGCGACACTTGTGAAAAAAGTGCGACACTTGTGATAATGACAATGAGACATCATCGAAGTGAGTAACTTTGGTGTGTAACAGATTTCCCCCCAAAGTGTGAGGTCAGAAGATGGAAAATGATGAATGAAGTACTTTGTAGACTTTTTGTAGAAAGGGTATGGACTCAGAGAACCTGGTAGAAGTTTCACACAACCATCAGACAAATGTTATGACATGTTTCAAACCCAAGGAAGGCATACCTATTCTTGAGTGATAAAGGACTTTCAAGGTATGGCCTCCATAAAATACATTGCAGATCCATAATCATATTGACTGGAAGGTATAGCCACCAAAGATACAACGTGGATATATACTTCCATGACATGAACTGATAGTAGCCACGAGAATTACACAGTGGATATACAATATGACAAAACATAGCCATCGACTAATACAAAGTGGATCTATGTGACAATATATATATCAATGTACTCAAATGATCTCCTTTCACAGCCTGGGTAAAGTAGATATCAGAGTGATCACTCAACCTAGGGTCTTCTTACCGATCTCGATGTGGCACAAATCTAACCATGTGAATAGATGTTTTGATGTCGAACATGGTAGAAACCACTTGATTACCGGTCAATAAGGTAAAACATTGACAAGTGCGAGGGAAATCACCATTGATGTCAATGACTCCCAAGGTACCCTAGTACAGTCCAGCAAATGTGAATAGGTGAGTCGAAGTCGAACATTCATGAAATCATCCAATCAGAGGTCAATGTTGTAAACCCACTGTCAGAAGCGAGGAGGCCTTCAATTGAGGCATGCAGGTCCCAAGGTACTAACTAGTTTCTAAGTCTAATTCATGGATGATCTGTTGAAGTCAATAGGAAAAGAATCGTCGAAGGAGGGCCTTGATGTATCCCCCATCAATGACACGAAGCTGACATAGAGATGTAAGATGGTGAATTAAATGAGTATGGACTGACACAGGTAATGAAACAGGAAATTTGTGATGGTTGACCCTTGAAGCGGATATGTCAATTGAACACTGGGGTATAAACGGAAGAAACATGACATGGACCAAAACATGATGTAGTGGATGTTGTGACTTTCATCAAGTGACCCAAAGGAGTAAAGAAACACAGAGGAATGGTTCAATGCAGAGGTTCAGTGGATTAAAATGTAAAGACAATGTGTCGTGTTCAAGGGCGACTGCAAGAGGGACCTGTGATCTTTTCAAAAACAACTTGGCTTTCTTCTTTCAATTCCCCCCCCCATCCAAATGGACAAGTACCTCTTTTTATTTTTACGAGCTAGAGGACGATAACACATGCTTGATATAACTCACCTTCGGTAAGTTCCTTGTATTTGTTTTTAACGAACCGAAAGAAGTAAGGTTTCAGTCCCATATGGGCCCTTCAATGTGTAATTTTTTTAACGAGTCGAGAGAAGGAAAAATCGCTTGTTTTTCATGTTTAGAGACTATGAAAATAACCTAAATATGACTCTCGGGTTGTCCTTTTTCATAATATTAGTCTCCAAAGTCCGAAAAAGATATAAACTACCACTTTAGGAGACACCCCTTCAAAACCTTTTTTAAACGAGTGTGAAAAGAAAAAATATCACTCAACAATATTTTCATGTTTAGAGAGTCTGCAAAGAGATTAAAGGAGACTCCCAGGGGTTCCTTTTTCATATATCCTTACGAGTCTGAAAAAGAGATAAAATTTGACTAGGTTACATTCTCATGTTTTTTCGAGCGTGAGAAGGAACTAAGACCATGCTCGTCAGTGTGACAAGGTTAAATGGAACTATACTGCTTCAAAACTTGTGAGTGATGAAAAATCTGCATTTTGAGGTATTAATGACATCTCCAAAATTATTTTGAAACCCAAAATAGAAAATAGGTTAGCAAAAAATGAAGTCTATATCAATGAAATAGGGTTTAAAAAAGTTTTTACCATTTCATTTGTGCCAAAATCTTCTAGTAGTGGTAAATTTGACTTTGGAGAACGATTTTGAATTCATTGGTGTTGGAGCTACGGTCAACCATTTCTACTTCCGTCCAGATCAGGTTGGTCTTTAACTCCTTCCAATCATTTTATACGGTTTAAAAATTCATTTTAGGTAGTTTTTGTTTCATTTTTAATGCCCTAGAGAGCCCTAGGCGCCGAAATATATTGGTGCCCCCTCAAAGGGATGAGGGGAGCACTGACCGTGTTTTCGATACTCTGGTATGAACTCTAGGGGAGAAATAGACCTATGTGCATGCATTTAGGAGAGCATTGGTGTAGAATGAAAAAATGAATTGATTTTTAAGCTAAAATTACTCAAACGATTGCTATAATGAGATGATTAACAACTCTTAATTGATTGTGCTTGTAGTTTGTATTGATAAAATCCATGATTGAGTGGAAGGAGCGTGAGCACGAGCTCGATGACATAGATGCATTACAAAATCCCCAAGCGAGGGCCGCATTGAGGAATTGTGGCCTCCTCAAGTATTTTAAACTGCAGAAGATGAAAAAATAAGTCCTTTTACTTGAGTATATGATTAGGTTGTGGAATGATGTCGAACATGCATTTCAGATTGGGCTGCAATTGCTCAACATTGAGCTAGAGGACGTATATTGTTTTACCTTCCTATTGAAGAGAGGGTCCCCTATCATCTTATCCGGACAGTGGGAAATTCTAGTGCATGTCAAGGAGTATGTGGCAATTCATTGTATTCTAGGATTGTGATTGGTTGGATGCCGAATCATGATCAAAGGGGTTAGCGATTTGCCTCTTTGATCCATATTGTTTTCCATCACCAATTTGGCAGGTAGCACCAACGCACATTTAGATTCAAGATCTCAAATGTCTTATGATCTACAATACGTGGAGCCAAGGTTGTTTAACTGGAGTGCAAATTTCCTTCCCAATGTGAAGGATCAAATTTCTAGATGCAGGACGTGGAAGAAAAAACAATTTGAGTATGGTTCCTTTTTGGTTTCATTCTTCTAAGAGGGAATTCCACAAATGAAACCACAGATCGCATTGGTGGTACGACCGGTAGGTGAACCACGCATGGAGTGTTGGACGAGTTTGTCCCCAAGGTTGGGAACCGACTCGGAATTTAAATTCACATCCGAATTCTTTGTCTGGTTAAGACATCAATTGATTGTCTTTGAGGACTTTCCATACGTCGGAGTAGATTTACGAGGTAGTATGGACCTGGTACTTCCAGATGGAATATACTGGGATGCATTAGGTATGAAACCAAAGACCTTGTCAAGTGTTTTTTGAATTTAAAGTTTATATTATTTTTTTGTGTACCTAAAGGAGTTTTTAACACATGTATTGTTTCACCATGCAGACAAAAGTGCAACACGTCCGACGGAGATGCCGACACTGGGGCGTCGTGAAGACACACAAATTTCTGTAGAGCATGAGGTAGCAGTGGGGGGTCTCCAAGAGGCTGAGAGGAACCTCCATGGTATTATGATTGGTGTCCCTCCTCTCAGGAGGCAAGATGTACCCTTGCATTTACAGAGACATACAGTGGGGGTTCCCGAGAGTCTAAAATACCTTCTTAGACGAGTGGCCCATGAATTAGTGTGATACTCAGAGCACAACATGGTGCAAGAGGATTAGGATCCTCCTAATGTTTTGTGTAGTGTATATGATGATGTCATGGGCATGAGAGCCCAAATTATGCCCTTCTATGTACATTTTTTGATGTAACCAAACACTTTTCTATCACGTAGTATATATACATATATATCCGAGTTTTGTGGTGCCAATGATGTTTGCAAATATTCTTGTATGATGTGTTTATTTTACATGTGATGTGTTTTATATGGTTCATTTTCTTTATAAAAAATCATCTATGTGCGAGATATTGATCCATCATATAATTTTCTAGCGAATTTGAAGTTGTGTTGAGTCCTCTTTGTATGTGTTTGTATTCTATAAAATCAAGTATTCTTTCAAGACGATGAACTCATAGGTGGAGATGCAATAGGATAGGATTGTGAATGGCGTAGACTCGATTAAGTTGGCAGACCAAGAGTTGAGAGACTAGGTTAATGATTATGTGAGATATACCTAGGGAGGAGGCCTCGGTTAAAAGTCCAATGACAACATGATATTCTTCCATGTTATTGGTTGTCGATCCTAGGAATATGTCTCCTGAACTCACTAAATCATCAAAGTGGTAAATGACCCAAGCTACAAAATAAATATTCTGGGTGTGTCGACTAGCGCCATCCGCAAACCTGACAAATATAGGAAAGGAAGACATCATCTGCACACACAATCACAAGACAAGGTATAAGCGGCTGAGACCAAACTCGTACATGCAAGAGAAAAAGACACACCAAAACTAAAGTACAATAGTGTACAAATCACGCATTCTAGATGTTCTATGCATAGTACTTTTTAAGGTAAATCCCATTTCGGGGTTCACCAAGAGAGATTCCATCCTAGTCAACTAGCTCAAAGGAACTTCTATGTAGTGCACGTTTCACAATGTAAGGACCATGCCATGGAGGTTCTAACTTTCCTGTCCCTAACTTATAGTGAGCCTGGTCATAAACAAGGACTAGGTATCCTTTTGCAAAAGTATGAGGGTGGACAGATTTGTCATATTGACTCTTCATTTATTTTTTATATGTCTCATTAATGAGAACAACATCGTGACATGTTTCATCCAACCTAGTCATATATAGGAAATGTTCTTCTTCAACAGAAGTGTGAGGCAGGAATTCTACTTTGAGTTTCAACGAAGGAATTTCACTCTCGATTGGTAATATTGCTTCTATGCCATATACTAACTAGAAAGGAGTGAATCCAGTAGTAGTTTTCACTGAGGTGTAGTAATCCCAACGAGAAGAGAAAATTTGTAGATGCCAAGATGTATTGTTTTCCCCCACCATGCATTGAATCATTGTTTTAAGGACCTTGTTGATAGCTTCAACTTGTCCATTTTATTTAGGATAGTAAGGGGTTGAGTTCTCATGGAGAAAAACCAACTTGGCATGTAACGCACTCAAAATCTAGTTTTCAAAGTGTGAACTGTGATTAGTGATAATGGATTGTGGAACACCAAAGTGAGTGATGATGTGGTTGAATATGAAAATAGTTGTGGTATGAACATCATTCAGAAAAGTAGGCATAACCTCAACCCATTTTGTGAAGTAATCAACAACAACGATGATATGACCATGACCCCCGACTGAGGTAGTCTTACACTACATAAAATCAATGTCCCATTTTGCAAAGGGGTCGATGGCGACAACAAGATGCAGCGGAGCGGGGTGGGTGCGTGCCTTTTTATGAAAAACTTGGCAGGGTGGGAATTGTTTGATAGCTTCAATAGAATCTTTGAAAATAGAGGGCCAAAAGTAACCGGCATGTAAAATTTTCTAAGTTGTAGCCATCCCAGAAAGGTGACCGCCACATGCTCCAAAGTGACAGTCATTAAGAACACGCTCAGTCTCATCATGAGTTAAACAACGTTGTAGAATAATGCCAATACCATGATGATACACAGTGTCACCGATGATAAGGTAGTGTTTAGAATGGTGACAAATACAACGACGTTCTTCATGGGAGATATTGGGCTGAAAACATTGGGTTTGAAGATAAAGAAGGATATCTCCATACCAAGGATCGGACATGCTAATGAGGAACAAAGATTCATCGGGGAGAGAATCTCTAGGCTCAGTATCTTCATCAACATGGGGAAGATTGCAGATAAGTTTTGCAAACACCAAGGATTTTTTTATCTTTGGACCTGGAAAATTTGAGATCGAATTCCTGAAGAATAATGATCCATTTGGAATATTTTCCCCCAAGGAATTGACATGTCAGAATATGATACATGGGGTTTGAGTCTGGGATGACCGAGGTAGTGCGTAACAAGATGTAATGGAAAAATATCTAGACATCAATGACGGCTGCCAGAGGCAACTTTTCAACATGTGAATATCAAAGCTCGGGATCAGATAGACACTTTCTTAGATAGTATATCACATGTTCATCATCGTTAGGGTCCTCTTGAACTAACACGATATCCATAGTGGAAGTAGAGGCTACCATGTAAAGGATGTAGTCTTGTGAATAATTCATAGGATGAAACAGAGGCGTATTGGTCAATGCATGCTTAAGAGCATCAAAATATCGTTGAGCAGTGCCATCATAGATGAAAGGAGTGTCTTTCTGCAACAATCACATAAATCCTTTGGTAATCACAGCGTAGTTACATATAAAATGGCTCCACACTAATCCCGTCTTTGGAGACAACGAAATCGAGGAGTCGACCTGATTCGACAGCAAAGATGCACTTGTGTGGGTTCAAATGAATACAGTAGAACTGACATCAAAGAAAAATAGCCCATAGATGAACAATATGGTTTGATCGATTAGATGAATGGGAAGGTAATCATCGAGGTAAGGTTATGCAATATGTTTGATATTGTGGAAAGCATATGACATGGCCCGCTAGAAGGTGGCACCATCATTTTTTAGACCAAATGGTAGTTTCTGATAGGAAAACGTTCCCCAGGGGTAGATGAAGGCTATATTATGTGAATCAGCAGGTAGAATGTCAATTTGGGTGTATCCTGAGAATCCATCCATGAAAGAGAAAATAACGTTGTCAGTGAAATTATCAATGATTTGGTCGATGAAGGGTGTGGGGTAATTGTCTTTTGGAAAAGACTTGTTAAGATCCCTATAATCAACATAGACACGAATGGTCCCTTGTTTCTTAGTGACCAAAACCATGTTAGAAACTTATTCCGTCAAGGGGACAGGATAGATAAAGCCAGATTTTAACAGTTTCTCAACTTCTACCTTTATGGCCATGGTTTTCTTGAGATGAACCGGGCAAAGTTTCTGTCAAACAGGTTTAACACCTGGGTAAGTTTTTATTTCATGTACAATGATTGAAGGATTGATCCCGGGCATTTCCTCGTAGCTCCAAGCGAAGACATCACGAAATTCTTTAAAAAAGTGGTGTAAGAAGCCACTTCCTTGAGCAAACAATTAGCACCGAGGTCAATATTTTCCACGATACCTTCCTTGATCAAAATATCAATAACGACCGTAGAAGATATGTTGCCTAAATTCCCCTCAAAAATAATATCTTGAGTAAGTATAAGAGATTGTGGAGAATAAACAACATCGGGGGGGAAGATAGACTGTATATATTCCTGAATTTATTTGAGAGGTGGAAGAAAAGAGGATCTATGATGTTTGTCATCCCAAGGTACTTCGTTGATGCTAAGAATTTCCATAATGGATTCGTCTGAAGGAAAAATATGGGAAATGTAGTCAAAAGCAGAATACAAGGAGTTCAACCAAGATGGCATAAAATAAGTGTCGGGTTCCAATAGATGTTGATCATCCATGGAGGGAGTGGTAGATTGAATAACAGTGTATGAAGCCTCGATCGAACTAAGTGGCATAGCATCACCTAACAGACTAGGAAAAATCTAAGGATCAGATGATTCTAAAGATTGATAGGCCATAGTCGAAATCATATTGATTGTGGCAATATGTTGTGTGGTAGGAGGAAGTGGTGCAGGGAAAGTACCCGTAAGAGTAGAGTCTTTCAAAATACCCACACCAACACTTTCATATGTGATCTTATGGTCTCCCAAGGAAGGAATATTATTGGTGGCGGGAGCACGAGCATCGGGTGTATAGTAATCTAACTGATTGATAGTGACAATTTTTCCTTGACGAGGGAATTTTACACATCGAAACATTGAGGAAGCGATTACAGTCATGGAATAAAACCAACTTCTTCCCAATAGAAAGTTGTAATTGAGGGGAGCATCGACTACCTTGAAATCAACAGAGACAGTTTTTCTGCCCAACTGAACGTCTAAGAACTGCAAGAGTCTGTGAGGATGAAAACCCCACCCATCAAATGCACGCAACATAGTAGGGGATTGGTTAAGTGCAAGTGATTTTAATCCTTTCCAACAAGATAATGACATGAAACAAGTGGAAGCTCCCTCATCCAAAATAGTGCAGTGAATGTGTTGGTTATGAACAACAACATCAACTTGAAAAGCGAGTTGGTGAGAAATTCGTGACTTGCAATTGTGCAGGTTAAATGTGATATTGTTGGATGATTCAGGATCAATATCTCCAATGGAAGCTAAGAGATTTATACATTGACTTGGGCAGTGTTGTATAACTTCCACCGCAAACATAGCACAGGATGCTTGAGCCAAATCTTCAACAATGTTGTAGTTTTGGGCAGCACACGAACTAGGATTAAAAGTAGATTTATGGATGATGCTCTTGGGTGGGTATAATATAGAGTTGAATGTAGGTTTCTCTATCTGAAGTGAAGAATATGGAGGACTAACAGATGGAGGACTAACGGAGGTAGGATATGGATCCGGTAAATAACCGTTAGTGACCTTTTCTTTGTCAGGTTTAGATGGTGTGTCATATGTCATAGTGCGAGTGGTTAAATAAATCCCATTGAACATATAACTAGCACAGCCGCTAACTCGCGGCTGAGAACGCCGAAAGGTAGTGGCTGAGAACGCGTGTCCCCAATAAAATGTGTTTTCAGCCGCTACCTTTCGGCGTTCTCAGCCGCGAGTTAGCGGCTGTGCTAGTATATCACACAAAAACCATAACAGTTAAACAATGCCTCTAACAAAAGTTGCACCCGAAATTTCGGATGAATGTTGTGTCAATATTGCAGATTTAAATCTACACGCGATTTAGTGGCTGACGTATCACATGCATATAAGTGGCATGTCCAACATGGCATAACATTGACGTCGTGCGTGGAGCATATGACTCCGTGCAATATTGAGAGGATTTGGCTTTAATATTTTAATTCTGTTTTTCTTCAAACATAAATGTATTATCATAGATTAAGATTCGTAATAATATTTAATACATTTGATAATGCAAAATCTTTAAGCTCTCCACGAGATTAGATCCCAGGAGATTATTGGGGATCTTTTGAGAGCTTCCCTGGTGTAAAATCACAATAAGATAACAGACTTCACGTGAACGTGATTACAGTGACAAAAAGGAAGCCAAATTCAGAACCGAAGACTAAATAAGTGTACGCCTACTTTATTCAAATGTCGGTGTCCATCCATTGAGAATGTAACTCCGATAAAAAATTGAATCCATTTTCATTGCCACAAATTCAAGGAAATGCATACAGAAAGAAAATGCATGAGATTCTGTTGAAATTTCAAGCCCATTTGACGATCAAAGACATGGCCCCTATCCCTAACAAGAGAGCGACGTATGAGCACAGTTGAAGTGTTCCATTCTTTCGCATCCGAGACGAGTTGATAAAATAGGCAGCAAGAAGATCCACCAGAGCCATGTATATCAGAATTCCAGAAGACGCCGCATTAAATACTCCTTCAACAATCAGTGCCGTGGGGCTGTTTTCGTCGTAAGCCGAGGAGATCCCAATTCCCAATGCAATACCAAACGGCGTTGTCACAGCCCTGTAATCCAAAAGTATAGACGCGTCTCAGCCCTCTAACAACAGTATAGTTCGAATCACCGGCCAAGATTCCTGAAAGCCAGCAAAAAATCTAACGCGCGGACAGTTGAAACGCGCGGATAGGTGAGGAAAGCCAGCAGAAAAATGAAACGTGCGGATAGAGAATGAAATGCCAGGACAACTGAGAAATCTGGACGTGGTAATTCCAAAGGTTAATCATTTAAACGTGGCAATCATATAGTGTTCCAGTAATTTCTTAATATGATTAGGTAAATGTTAAAAAGTAAACAGGTTAACGGACGCATTGATAAATGCAAGAAAGTTATGAACAATAAATCTGACCCATTGATTTTGGAGGACGACTAAGAATATGCCAGCATCTTCAATGCATAGCCATCAGATTAGGGTTTAAGGTTAAATAAGGTTAAAAGATCATTAAATGTGCCCATTGTCAATAGCTATACGCCTTTCGGCGTAAATATGGGCACTTGTCGAGGCTTCATCACTAGGAGGGTGGTTAGAACTTCCCCTGGTAGGGGTGGTTTGAGCAACCATGGATTGTTACTGAGGAAAAGGTTGTGTTAACACGGTGGGTTGGGAATTCCCTTTGAAATTTTTTTCCACTTCGTCGTGATGTGGACAGTCTCGGGTGTAATGATCATCTCTGGGAATTTCAATTTCCACTATGGTTTCTTTTTAGTAGCAGGCAGTGGAGTTTGGGTTTTGGGTTGTTCATTATTATTATTCTTTTTGGGTTTATTCTTTGTCTTCTTCTTACCAGTGGATTTTTGTGAAGGGGTAGATTGAACTGTATTCACCTCAAAGACTTGATTTGGGAGTGAGGTAGAGGAGAGTGAGGTCAAATTGGGAACGAGCACTAAAACAAAGTGATTTATTGTTACGGTCGACTATGATGTAGATTGGGTTTTGACGGTGCTGATCCATCTGCATGTGACGTGGATGAAGGTTTGGATGGATCGGTAGTGGCACAGGAATCATTTGGAATTAACTTGTACAAAGTACCAGATTGTGAATAAACCAAATCCAAGTATTGATATCGGGAAATGGCTTCTTCTTCAGTGACTACACCGCCCATGGTGATGTCACGAGCAATTGAGGTAATAGGGATTTAGTAAACCATTCTGCCAATAATTGGTTAGGAGTGATTGCTTTGATCAACCTTCACCTTTGTCTCCACTCATGAATGTGATCAGAGATATGCACGGAGTTGGTATGACGAAGGGAGGTCAAGAGTTCAGTACTTGTCTTGTAATGGATGGGTAGTTGAAAGTGCGTGAGAAAGGACATGGCAAGGGGGTTGAAATCTTGAAAAGAACCATGTGGAAGTTCAATGTACCACTTGGCTATTGAGCCCATAAGGGTGCGCTCAAAGAGACATAAACGTATAGAATCGTCCATTAATGAGTTTGATGAAAACCATAAATGGAATGTAATCACATGGTTATTTGGGTCTTCTCTAGGTTTACCGTCAAACTTTGGGATGTCGGAAGGTAATTTAGCAGGAATCACTGGCTAAAAAGGAAAATGTAGTATGAGATCGTTGGTCAACCCAGACAAGTCTGGGAGATCCAGAGTAGCAAGGAAGGGTAATTGTCGGTTAACCTGAGGGTGATATTGGTGTGGCATAGGGACACCGATTGTTATCGGACTAATTGGTAGGCATGGACACTAATTGATCTCCCTAGATCCATCTAGATCTAGAAAAAAACACACCAGAACATGACGCTTTCCTTAAGTTTTAGATATTGAATTTACTAACTAAATAGGGATGGGTGACATACCATTTAAATGTCGCATCCTCCCGCCATCACCATCCTAGCTCCGTTCCAACACTCATACAATGATTATACTACAAAAGAACACAACCAACCAAAGTGATAGCAATAGCATAAACTCAATATAAACCTATGCATGTGATCAAGGAATCATATAATAAAACACAACAAGCTTTATAGGAAAGAATCATATTACTGTATCATATTAAATGTGAAAGAGAGATTACAACCATGGCCTTGATGTCGTAAGGTCCCTTCCAACTGTCCATCGTTCCCCACACACTTTCACTCCAAGAATTCTGAGAGCACAGATCTGATAATATTCACAATCTATCTTCACAAAGTGGCTCATCTAGCCAAGCTAAAAATCTCCAAAGCTCAATCCAATCCAAGCTAATCCAAAAAGCTCCAAAGCTAACCAAAGCTAAAGCTAACTTTCTCCATGAAAACTCCTCTCCTTTTATAAGTTGAAGAGGATAAGGTGAGGAGGTTAGGATGATCCCACTAAATCATGAAAGCAAGTAAGATCCAAACCATTCGGATGCCACCTCACCATAGAAGTTTCTCCTTCTAGAAGATTCGAGAAAACGCTTGTTTTTCCCACATGTAGGCATTCTCGCACCCTGCCTATAGAGAAACCTACAAACATATCGCACCCTAGCTATGGTGAAACCTGCAAGAATCAGGCATTCTCGCACCCTGCCTATATAGCAACCTGCGAACTTCCTTTTTTACAGGGTTTTTACAAAGGAAAATGCAACTTATTTTCTCAAGAAAAGTTCTTCTCCCTTCTCTCTTCAGGAACTCAGGCCACTGACCCCTCTGAAGGAAACAAATAGGTTTACATCATTAACGGTCATAGGGATGACTAAAATAATGTGTAACAGAGATCCCCCCAAAGTATGAAGTTAGAACAGAGTGATAGCCAAAATACTTTGTCGAGTGTGTGTAGGGAATAAGAAACAGTCGGTCGGAAACCTGCCAACAAACAAGTAAATACAGTACAATAATATATCATCACTGAGGTAGGCATTCCCATACTCATAATACAAATGACTCAAAGCATAAATGATGACATGAGAAGATCCATGTCAAGTAAGACAGGTCATGGCCACCAAACAAACACTATTGATCCATGCCGATATGACTCAAATCTGATCATAGCCACCAAAAATACACTGTGGATCTATGTGTTAAAGACTCAAATTTGAACATAGACACCAGACATACAATGTGGATCTATGCAATAGTACACTGAATATACTCCAATGCAACCTAGATCTGTCAGAAAAATATCCAGGGTCTTCATCTCTATCACTCTATAGTACGAATCTAACCATGCGAATACATGTGTTGAAGTCGAACATGGTAGAAACCACTTGATTACTGATCATTAGTGTATATCGTTAACAAGTGCGATGGAAATCACCATTAATGTCAATGACTCCCAAGGTACTCTGGTACAATCCAACAAATGTGAATCAATGAGCTAAGGTCAAACACTCGACGGAATCTCTCGATCAGGGGTCGATAATGAAAACCCACTATCGAAAGCGAGGAAACCTGTCATTGAGGCATGCAAGTTCCAAGGTACCAATTAGTTTCTAAGTCTAATTCCTGGATAATGAGTTGAAGTCGATAGGAAAAGACTTGTCATGGGAGGGCCTTAATGTATCCCACATCAATGACATGAAACAAGTAACAAGATTTGATGTAGATCAAAGTAACAAGTGATTCAAGACTAACTCAGGGATGGTCGATGCAATAGAAGGCTTAAAGACTGCAAAAATGGCCGACGCAATAGAAGGTTTTTCGGGTTGAACTTCTCTTTGAACATATTGACGACACGACAACTGTATTGGAAACACTGACTCAACAACAGGGATCACAGACCAATTTGTAATCTTATAGGAGTATGATCAAGAGACAAGTGGATTTTCCAACCTAGACACAGGGCGAGTGAAAGGGTGTCATGTTCAAAAATGACTCTTCCATGGAATACAGGTTTAGACACAATTCTTTCCAAATTTTTCCCCCACCATTTCTAGCGAGTACCTCTTTATTTTTATGCAAGCTTGAGGAGGATTACATATGCTTGTAAATGTAAGCTCATCCTTCGAGCGAGTCCCTCAGAGTATGTTTAACGAACCCTAAGAAGGAGTGGTTCGATCCCGTATGGGCCTGTCGATGTTTGTTTAACGAGTCCAAAGATAGAAAACTCGAAGGTTTTTCATGATTATAGAGTCTGGAAAAACACTTAAAAGAGAACTCTCTCAGTTATTTTTTCGTAAAATAGTCTGATGAGACCGAAAAATAGATAAATTATCGCCCAACAGATGCCTTCTTCAAATACTTTAACGAGCGTGAAAATAACAAGGTCGCTCGGCAATCTTTTCATGTTTAGAGAGTCTGGAAAGAACTTAAAGGGAACTCTAGTGGGTTCCTTTTTCGTATAACCTTTACGAGTCCGAAAAAGTGATAAAAGTATACTCGGTTGCATTCTCATGTATTTACGAGCATGAGAAAGAACAAAGACTAAGCTCGGTAACTTATTCTCATGTATTTACGAGCATGAGA
>ML787004.1:165233-181612 GCA_009831015.1 Picea engelmannii | reverse complement strand
CATGGCCACCAAACATACACTGTGGATCCATGCCAATATGACTCAAATCTGATCATAGCCACCAAAAATACACTGTGGATCTATGTGTTAAAGACTCAAATTTGAACATAGCCACCAGACATACAATGTGGATCTATGCAACAATACACTGAATATACTGCAACGCAACCTGGATCTATCAGAAAAATATCTAGGGTCTTCATCTCTATCACTCTATAGTACGAATCTAACCATGCGAATACATGTGTTGAAGTCAAACATGGTAGAAACCACTTGATTACCGGTCATTAGTGTATACCGTTAACAAGTGCGAGGGAAATCACCATTAATGTCAATGACTCCCAAGGTACTCTGGTATAATCCAACGAATGTGAATCAATGAGCTGAGGTCGAACACTCAACGAAATCTCTCAATCAGGGGTCGATAATGAAAACACACTGTTGAAAGTGAGGAAACCTGCCATTGAGGCATGCAAGTTCCAAGGTAACAATTAGTTTCTAAGTCTAATTCTTGGATAATGAGTTGAAGTCGACAGGAAAAGACTCGTCACAGGAGGGCCTTAATGTATCCCACATCAATGACATGAAACAAGTAACAAGATTTGATGTAGATCAGAGTAACAAGTGATTCATGACTAACTCAGGGATGGCCGACGCAATAGAAGGCTTAAAGTCTACAAAAATGGCCGATGCAATAGAAGGTTTTTTAGGTTGAACTTCTCTTTGAACATATTGACGACATGACAATTGTATTGGAAACACTGACTCAACAACAGGGATCACAGGCCAATTTGTAATCTTATAGGAGTATGATCAAGAGACAAGTGGATTTTCCAACCTAGACACAAGGCGAGTGAAAGGGTGTCATGTTCAAAAATGACTCTTCAAAAATGACTCTTCCCGTATGGGCCTGTCGATGTTTGTTTAACAAGTCCAAAGATAGAAAACTCAAAGGTTTTTCATGATTATAGAGTCTGGAAAAACACTTAAAAGAGAACTCTCTCAGTTCCTTTTTCGTAGAATAGTCTGATGCGACCGAAAAAGAGATAAATTATCGCCCAACAGACGCTTTCTTCAAATACTTTAATGAGCGTGAAAATAGCAAGGTCGCTCGACAATCTTTTCATGTTTAGAGAGTTTGAAAAGAGCTTAAAGGGAACTCTAGTGGGTTCCTTTTTCATATAACCTTTACGAGTCTGAAAAAGTGATAAAAGTATACTCGGTTTCATTCTCATGTATTTATGAGCATGAGAAATAACAAAGACTGAGCTCGGTAACTTATTCTCATGTATTTACGAGCATGAGAAAGAACAAAGACTAAGCTCGAGATTGTTTTCATTTTTACGCAAGCTTAAAAACAAAACAAAACTATGCTTGGGATAGATTTTAATTTTTACACAAGCTTAAAAACTAAACTAAACTATGGTTGGACCTGGTTTCATTTTTACACAAGCTTGAACCATAGAAAACTATGCTTGAGGTATGTGGTTTCATTTTTACACAAGCTTGAACCATAGAAAACTATGCTTGTGACTTCCCAATGCATAACACATGGAAGGTTGGTACTTAGCCCCCATCTTAAGAAACTAGCGGCTCTACTTTAGCATGAAGTCCAAAGGCTGGAAGTATTGCCCCCCAAGCTTCGTTTCATCCAATGACAAAGGCGGAGGAAATGAAGCTTCAAATACTAGACGAAGGACTTGACTCAAACAGAGAGGGGGAAAACTATTTCATTTTTTAACGAACTTGACACAGAAACAAGAACTATGCTCATAACCTCTGTTTAATTTTTTATTGAGGTTGCCACATAGACGAAAAAACTATCCTCAATTGGTTTCATTTTTTAACGAGCTTGAAATCAAAAAACATTATGCTCAAATACCTCTATTTCATTTTTTAACGAGGTTGCCACAGAGACGAAAAAAACTATCCTCAATTGGTTTCATTTTTTAACGAGCTTGAAATAAAAAAAAACTATGCTCAAATACCTTTGTTTCATTTTTTAACGAGGTTTCCTCAAAGATGAAAAAACTATCCTCGGAACTTCTGTTTCATTTTTTTAACGAGGTTGCCGTAGACATGCAAAAACTATCCTCAGAACCCTCTTCTTGATCATGGATTCCAAGAGGACAATGCTCTGGAATGACACCATGTCAAAGGACAAAACTCGGTCATGGGTTCCAAGAGGTCTTCACTAGAAGGAAGAAACACACTCTGGAAGGACACCATGTCGAGGGTCTCAACAGGGATAAGGAGATCAAGATCCAATAGACCGACCAAAGAGAGCACCATGTCAACTACTTGATCTAAATCATCATAAGTTGAAGTCATGGGAGACAATGCCACATAATTGACTTGTGGTGGGGGCGATATTGTCTGCATATAAGAACCATTTAGGGATGCAATCCAGGCGGGGTCAATGAATGAAAGTTGATCAACAGTCACAACTCATCCATAATGAGGGAAAGATATCACATGAAAAAGAGTAGACACAATAGCTTTCATGGCATAGACATAATCTCTCCCAAGGAGTAAAGCGAAATCCAAGGGGTCTTGGACTACCATAACATCAATAAAGACAGTTTTCCCTCCCAAAGTTACAGGAAACTGAGGAAGGGTCCCTAAAGGTTGACTAGTTCTTCTGTTAAAAGATAACATCTTCTATGTAACTGGCGCAAGTGGAGGACAACCCAAAGCTTGCCAAGCAATAGAGGACAAAATACTAAAAGACGAACCTTCATCTATCAACTTTTGAGGAACGTCCTGACAACAAACCTGTACTGTAATCTAGAAAGGAATGTAAGAAGGAAGACGAGGTCCAGTTAGCACACCCCAATCAAAATGGAAGGCCTCATAACTTGGAGGGGGTCCTACGGGAGAAGGAGGAATAGCCCCCGGCATGGTAGATTCTGTATCAACAAGAAAAACATGGGTAGTATCAGGTTTACTCTCAAGCGAGAGAGTAGGATCGACTGATGATGAGATCAAATCAACCACTGGGGTTTCATTCTCCAAGGGGAGAATGGGATCGACAGGTGGAAACAAATCGACTACGTGGGTTTCACTCTCTGAGGGGAGAGTGGGATTGACCGAGGATGGTATCGGATCAACCACTTTATCAACTGGTTCAACTAAGGACGTGACCAGATTAACGACATGATCAACCGGATTGATCGGTGAAGGGATCAGAGTGATCAGTCCATCAACTATTGGAGGGTTCAGAGAAATCTTAGGATAAGCAGCTGGAAGTTGAGGTTGTGAAACAGTCAAGTGTTCCAGTAATTTCGAGGCTTCTTCCATATGAGGACAAAGATGAGTTAGATGACTCCCTTTGCATAACATACACAGGAACTTGGCTCTAATTTTCTTCTTCCCAACTATATCGTGACTAGTCGACAGGAAGTCATCAACATGTTGTTCAGAGGCTGACGACATGGGTTGGCGAGGATGTGTAGACCATGCTTCTATAACCTTGGATAAACTAGGGCATTCCTTAAGAAGATGGCTACCCTTACAAAGCCTGCAAGGGTACTTGGGCTTACGGGTTGTTTGGGTGATCTTGACATCATCAACACTCCCAACATGATTAACAGTAACTGGTTGTTTTCCAACATGTTTGACAATGGTCGGAGGTTTTGACCCTCGCTTATATTTCTTCTTCCTAAGCTTTCTTTTCTTCTTCTTCTTATTCACTGGGTTACTAGCTTCAGAACTTTCACCCGACGAAGAAGATGAAACAGAATGCGACATTGCAAGTGAAGAAGGAAAAGAAGACCTTAGTGGTGAAGAAGGTGAAGGATCAACATGAGGTTGACGCTCTTGGGGGGAAGTGCTTACGAACGAAGCACTTACTGCATTCGGGATTACCTGAGTGGAAAACAACCATACCGGTAATCCAATTGTGAGACCTGGAAGACTCAAAGTAGCGATGTGAGGAGGACCAATGTTTCCGTAAGAAGGAAAAACAAAAGGTTCCCCTGGATCAGAGGTTCCTTCATTGGTCATTTCAAGAACTGAAATCCAATCTAGATTTCACTGGGGAAAACAGAAAGCACACGCTAAAAATCTAGTAAGCAAGAAAGCAAGCAAAACCTTCTCACAATGAACTCACTAGTTGGTGATGAAATCCAACGTCGCAGGAACAAAGTAAGAAGGGGATGAGATAGAGCAGGTGGAAAAGTTACATTGATGACCTGCTTAACGAACTTACACCCTGGTGCAAGATCCCACACATAATCGTGGGTATACCCTCCAAGGAGCCTGAGTGAGTTTGGCTAACGTCGATTCCAGGTACTGTGAATACTTGCCCCTCCACAGTCACCTCGTGTAAAGAACCTAGAGAGATAGGCCACTAAGGTTACCAATTACAACAGTGATGCCTGGGGAAACAGTCGGCAGTCCGATCCACGTGCAAGGGCAGGGTATCTAGCCCGAAATCAACTTGAAAGGCTTCCACTCATCATTGTGGGTATACCTCTCAAGTGACACCCATAATACACGTAATCTCTACACCAAGACCAACAAAGTAGGGTGAGTAACTATGCCAGTCTCAATGTGACCTCTTGATTGACCCTTGTGTTAGAAGGGCTTCCCAAGACAAAATGTAGTAAGTGGATTTAACTCTCCCTATCACAACATACTATGTTTGTTTGCAGCTTTGGAAAGTTATCTTCACACCTATTCCAAAGCTCTACGACTAATCTAATGTAAGTTTGCTACCAAAAAATATAAAAATGTCTAATCAATTTTTATAAGTGCTTTATTTTATGGCTGTTGTTACTCAAAAGGAAGATGGCGTGGACAATATGGTGTTTTGACCGACTCAAAAATTATGCAAAGATATGAAGATGCAATCTTTTCATTTCGATGAAAGCTATGCTACGAGAAGGAGAAAACATTTATCATTCCCATATGCATGATGTCCCAAAATATATTAAACTCATCAATATCAAGATTCTTAAGAAATGAGAGAAAGGTACTGAACACCAATGCACGATTCATGCAATTTCGCTACTTCAAATGCAAGGATGTCACCAATCTAATATAAAGCAAGAAATTAAATCTTTTTGTTTCAAAATTTTCACTAAAAGCAATAATGAACTTTCTTAAAACAAAGAAACCCAAACTAAAAGTTCTCTTTTAAAGCGAACTATTCAGAAGAAATCTGATCTTTCCCTAAATAATTGTAAAGAAAACACATGCTTTGTAATTGAAAGACACTCAAAGAAAGAGACTAATCCTTCAAAACCAAACAAATCAAAGATGGATAAAAGCAACTCAAATAATGTCAAGGAGACTGTAAACAGATCAATATAGGCTCCAAAAGTTCAATTCCGTTGTTCAAAGCAAAACTGGGCATCAAAAAATGACAAGACCCAATCCAAAAATTTTGACAAACAAGTTCACAGGCTGGCAGTGTATTACAATGCGAGAATCAAAGATTATCGTAGGTTGAACAAAGGTTGACTGCGAGGGGTTCCCACTGGACTTAACACCAGGGTGTGAACTCAAGTGTTTCTCGTAGACCACTAAAGGGTACAGTGCGAGAATGTCTATAAACAAGAAACAAATTGAAAAAGGACTAAATTTGAGTGAACTTTCAGATCCAGAGAGTCTGGATGGATCTCCCACAGACTCAGAGACCAGAAAAAAAGCAATCAAAGCAAGGGAAACTAGACTAACTAGGAAACAATCCGTCCCCAGTATGGTCGCCAATTTTGTTATCGGACTAATTGGTAGGTGCAGACACTAACTGATCTCCCTAGATCCACCTAGATCTAGAACAAAACACACCAGAACATGACGCTTTCCTTAAGTTTTAGATATTGAATTTACTAACTAAAGAGGGATGGGTGACATACCATTTAAATGTCGCATCCTCCCACCATCGCCATCCTAGCTCCGTTCCAACACTCATACAATGATGATCCTGCAAAAGAACGCAACCAGCCAAAGTGATAGCAATAGCATAAACTCAATATAAACCTATGTATGTGATCAAGGAATCATACGATAAAACACAACAAGCTTTATAGGAAAGAATCATATTGTTGTATCATATTAAATGTGAAAGAGAGATTACAACCATGGCCTTGATGTCGTAAGGTCCCTTCCAACTGTCCATCGTTCCCCACACACTTTCACTCCAATAATTTTGAGAGCGCAGATCTGATAATATTCACAATCTATCTTGACAAAGTGGCTCATCTAGACAAGCTAAAAATCTCCAAAGCTCGATCCAATCCAAGCTAATCCGAAAAGCTCCAAAGCTAAGCAAAGCTAAAGCTAACTTTCTCCATGAGAACTCCTCTCCTTTTATAAGTTGAAGAGGATAAGGTGAGGAGGTTAGGATGATCCCACTAAATAATGAAAGCGAGTAAGATACAAACCATTCAGATGCCACCTCACCATAGAAGTTTCTCCTTCTAGAAGATTCGAGAAAACGCTTGTTTTTCCCATGTGTAGGAATTCTCGCACCCTGCCTATAAAGCAACTTGCGAACATCTCGCACCCTAGCTATGGTGAAACCTATGAGAATCAGGCATTCTCGCACACTGCCTATATAGCAACCTGTGAACTTCCTTTTTTACAGGGTTTTTACAAGGGAAAATGCAACTTCTTTTCTCAGGAAAAGTTCTTCTCCCTTCTCTCTTCAGGAACTCAGGCCACTGACCCCTCTGATGGCAACATATAGGTTTACATCATTAATGGTCATAGGGATGACTAAAATAATGTGTAACACCGGTAGGGCCATAAATGGGTTGATATGGGTAATTGTATCCAATAGGTCCTCTTACATATGGTTGTTGTTGACCATGATAAATAAGATTCGATGATTGTTGAGGAGCATTCATGAGTGGGGGAAAACCCGATGGATTCTGAGGAGTATAAGTGGGTTTACTCGGTTGTGGGGGATAAACAGTTTTCCCTTAAGGGGTAAATGTTTTTTCCCTGAGGAGGATACACATTAGCCCCGTGGGGAGGATAAACATTATACCATTGGGGAGGATAAGGTTGTTTTCCTTCAGGACCCCAGGTGGGATTTGGGACACCCAGATAAGGTTGTCCATAAGATAGTCCTGAAGGAATAGGATTTGACACTCCTCCTTGTGGGTTATCGTATGATTCCCCTCCAATGTAGGTTTGATTAAATGTACCTCCTGAATATACTCCCCAAGATTGTGAAGGGTTTCCAGAAAAATAAGGTTTCCCCCCTGCCATAGGTGGATTAACAACCGAGGCTTGACCAATAAAGGGAGGTTGTCCTCCGGAAGGAACCTAAAAAGGTGGTTGTCCCCCCGGAGGGGTAGGCCCACTATAGGATGGTTTTCCTCTAGGAGGGATTGGTCCACTAGATGTTTCTTTCCCTCTAGTCGGGATATGTCCCATAGTTGATTGTGTCTCTCTCGAAAGGGTCCGCATTTTCTGGTGTAAATATGTTCCAACAGGATCCTGTGGAACATGAGGGGTCGTAGAGTGAAAATGGGTAAAGGTAGGAGTAGCATTTGAAGTTCCTTAGGTATGAGTAGAGGTGATGACTCCAGCATTAAGATGGACTTGTGTTGATGTAACAACAGGATCAATGACCTGTTCAATGGGGTGATCAATAGTTTGAGTAGATGGTCTTGCCTCGACAACATGAGTTTCATGAGGACTAAGAGGTTGTCAAATGTATTGAAAATGATCATAAAGATCACGCCCCGATGGAGTCCTCCATATATAACGAGTAGGTGTGTGATGTGTATATATTGCAGTATTACGATGAATAGGGGTCCTATAGTCATCACCAAAAATTGGTTCTGTGGATCCCATATATGTCTCGGTAATTGATCTCAAAGGTAAACCTGAGACTTCTTCTTCTATAACATTACCGAGTGATTCCAATAAAAGCAGGAGTGGTTCAATAGGATCTACCAACACATGTGTAGTGTGAGGAGTGGAATTTTCAACCGTAACTAAGGCTCTTTCCAAATTTTCTAACAGGGGAGTAGAAACACTCCCAACGTCAGATTGATTTTCTACCTCTCCACAGTAGGTGTCTTCTGGTGAGTTAGGGGGTAAGGGTTGGTAGCCTTATTTTGGAGGAAGCCCTTGCATCCTATGTGATCGGCGAAGACCTTTATCTTCTACAGAGTTAATTTTGAAGAACTATTAAAACAACAACACACGCTAAAAAATCTAGAAATACCAAGAAGCAAACAAACCTTCTCTCGATGACCATACTAGTTGGTGATGAAATCCAACGTCCCGTGATCAAGTCAAGAAGGGGCTAGGATATGAGTGAGTGGATACGATGGCTATCTTATTAACATACTTACACCTTGGTGTAATCTTCCACACAGTAATCATGGATTTACCCTCCAAGGAGCCCGAGTGAGTTTGACCATAGTCTATTCTAGGTACAACGAAGACTTCCCTTCACCATCACCTTGTGTAAAGACCCTAAAGATTACAGCTACTAAGGACACCAACTCACAGTCATCCTCTGGGAAGGTAAATTCGACAGTCCATTCTAAACATATGGGCAGGATAACAAGTCTGAAATCCTTCGAGAGAACTGAGGAAAAGTGGACCGGTAGAACTCCAGAGGACTTCGAACAAATTCAGAATTCACGAATCACCGAGACCAAATGAAGAAAGTTGAACCTCAATAAGAACCCCGAATATACGATATGACTACTACGAATAGCCAAACCACGGAGGGATAATCTCCATATCTCTCACGAACGCAACCTTGTGCGTAACCCCTAGGTGAGAGAGGGATCCCAGAAAGCTTATACAAAGATTGGATTTGCTCTCCCTATCGGAAGATGCTAATGTTTTTTTTGAATGCTTTGGAGAGTTGTAGTCACAACCTAATCCAAAGCTCTAATCCTAGTCTTATGTTGGTGGAGAAATCTAAAAAGAAAAACTTTCTAGATCAATTTTAATTAACATTAATTTTGTGGTTGTTCTTTACTCAGAGGTGAATGAGAGTGAAACTAATGATATTATGACTCGATTCCCAAAAATCCATAATAAAAATGATAAGAAATATTTTCTTTCAATGAATTTTTATTTATGGGAAGGAGAAGAAGTTTCTCTTTTCACTATCAAACACAAAAATGCAAAGACTTCATGCAATTGTTCTCAATCAAGAATCCAATTTAATGCTAAACTATTCAGAAAATGATCCTAATATCCAAAATCCAATCGTGAAAATATATCTCTTTGTTTAAATATGAATTATAATCAACTTGGTTCAAAGCTTCTTATACCAACCATATTTCATTCTTTGCAAGTTGTAAGCAATTGGAAGAAAACATCATATAAACAAAAATCACACTCTCATTATGATCGAATAAGAAGGAAAATGAAAGCCAAACTTTGAAAAAGAACATCAAAACTCAAACAAGAGGAATTGATTGGAAAGATAACTCAAAGATCAAATGGAACAATAGATAGATCTTTGAACCTCCTCGTAACAAATTTCATGCAATCAGATAAACGAGAAAGTATCAAACCGACTCCAGATCTCAAAGAGGAAGAGTGATTACAATACAAGGAAGAGTGATTTCAATATATTTTAAAAATCAAACAAAACATAAAAAAAAAATTGGAAATCAAATGGTTGCAAGATTTACAAAAGACACATATTGATAGCAACAGTCCTGAGCAGGATAAAAAAAAAAAACATTACACCCAACAGAGATATCCCAAAAAATTTCAACAAAAGAAAAAATCGGTGCCCTGGTGTTAAAGGCATCAGAGCATTGTAGCGCTCTGAAAAGCACTGCAGGGGAGCACTAGCACTCTGGATGTAATGGAAGGGGAGCACTGGTTTATGAAAATCAAGAGTATCAACCCAGAAATCAAAAAACTTAGGAAAACTTTAAAAATTAGTGTGTGTAGGATGACTTCAAGACCAACAACACATCTAAAACTAGAAAAACAAAGTGAATAGGATCTAAAGGTGGGAAAAGACTAAAACACAACCAAGGAAGGAAACCAAAAATGAAATCTTCGATCCCCAGTGGAGTTGCCAATTTATGTTGTAGGAAAATTCCCCTATGGACAGGTGAATTCCCTCTTGGATCTTAGACCCCTATGACCAACACAGAAAAGTGATAACTTTGAACACTGACTTTCCTTTAAACATAGCTAAGCTATTCAATAGAGAAGATGAAGAAAGTATGAGTACCCTTTTAAGAAGTTTTTCCTCGCTCATTCCAAGTTGAACTTGATCTCCAAGTCCTTTAACGAGTCCTGCAATCCAATAAACAACAGAGACAAAGCATACTTCCTATTCTACCATGATTTGTTTAAAGCTATATTTATCCAAAAGACAAGCTCATGCAAATGTACACAATATTGAAGGAAACAGGCCAAGCACATGTATTAATGAGAACAAAATAAGGTTCTTACAAAGTGTAGATACATATGTAGCAGCCTCACCAATCTCTCCTTGTCCAACCCCTTTCTTGAACGATCCACAATCAAAATGAAAATACTTTTCACTGATTATTCTCCTCTTTTCACCATGAGGATGCCTCCTTATATAGGCTTTGAGAGGCTTAACCACCCTAGATATTCTTGGGATAAGTTGAGGATATTACTCCATTAGTTGTGGAACTCCCCTTAGATCCAGCCTTGGACTTGTATTCGAGCCAAACTGACTCGAATATTTCTCAGTTGTCTTTAGAGATAAGGGGGATTTGTCCCCATGATTTTCTCAACAACTCAACACTCCCTCGAAGTAGGCCACAGAGCATTGCATCGCTTCCTGCTAAAAGGGCAAGGATTGTTGGCCCTTGACCAAGTTTTGAGAAAACATTCGTCATGTTTGACCACTTTTGGGACTTTGACATGCTAGTCGAAGATGGAGCGCCCAGGCGGAGCTGAGATCACAAGATCTCTCTTATTTTGCGGGCTTGTGGACCGAGAAAAGGGTTTACTAAAGTTTATGTTATGGGTTATGGGATGTCGGCCCATGGGTTTACCCATGTTTAGGCCTTTTTGTAAAAGTATATATATGAAGGAATGTAATGTAGAAATTAGTAGAGGCTAGTGAAAGCAATGTAAGAGATTTGGTTGATTGGCTATGTGCATGATATGTTAGTAAGGTTCTGTGCTAGTAAGGAGTTGGCTTTGTGCCTTGACCTGAGTTTGGGAATGAGGATCTGGTGTGCAACGTGCAGATCTCCTATCCTCTATGGAGCTGGCTCTGTGGCTTTATGCACAGGAGCACATGAATGTAAGAAGATTTAAGACTAATAAAGAATAAGAAGAAATTGGTGGACGTAGCCCCACACTAGGGTGAACCACATATATCCTATGTCTTGGTGTGCTTTGTGTGATGTTTTTTATGTGTTTATATGCTTATTGTTCTTGCTATAATATATGATGAATGCATCTGATGTCATCTCTTAGTGGTTGATGGTATTAAATATAAATGAGTGCTAGATCCAAGATGATGCTATGTGCTAAGTGAATTGAAGTACTTGATCTTTATGGTTACTTCGTTGATCTGTAATAAGGGTTTAATCTTCGATGTGAATGGGATTCAAGAAACTAATGCATATTGTTGTTTAAGTTCTCTGTTAAGTATTGTAATCACATATATGTGTCCCAGCCTGGTTGTAGACACCTTTTTCCTACAACCCCCCCTGAATCTATCTCGAGTGAGACTTCATTTGCTTCGCAGGTGTTACCGAAAGCGTCAGTAGTTAGGGTTTTGTTGGTGCGTTGTTGAAGCGCTAAACCATGGGTCTGCCCCTGTGCCAACAAATGGTTCCGTTATCGGGACCGAAACTGTGATTGTTGGGAACTAAAGAAAACATAAAGGTTTGTGGGTAGATATGTTGTTGTAGTGCACAATATTCTACTTGACTTGTGAACCTCTGTGCTAAGAAAGAAACCAGATCTGAAGAAAAGAGGTAAGATATTAAAGATTTTTTCTATGGTAAAGGTAAGTGTTAGCGATATTTCTTGTAGGGGGGTCAGAATGTAAAGAATGGGTTAAAAACCCACTTGTCCTAAGTTCGGGATGCAAATGCGCCCATGTTTAAATGAACATCAAATCTGGACGACCAGGATCAAAGCGCCCGGATCAACGGCGCAGATGGGATTCCAGACCGCCCCCGCCTTTCTACCTTTAAGCGGAGGGGGGGGGGGTGTCCAGAATCCAGGGCACACTTCTTCAACGTTCAATATCAAAGCGCCTAGATCAACGACACATGAGGTGATTCCGGACCCCCCCCCACCTTTCTACCTTTAAGCGGAGGGGGGGGGTTTCGGAATCCGGGGCGCACTTCTTCAACGGTCAAGATCAAAGCGCCTGGATCAATGACGCGCGAGGTGATTCTGGACCCCACCCCCCGCCTTTCTACCTTTAAGCAGAGGGGGGGGGTCCGGAATCGAAGGAGCATCTCTCCGACGGCTGCAGTTCGAGCACCCGGATCAACGGCGCACAGGCAACCTGGGCATCCTCTGTCATTCTGTGAATAACCAGCATGGGCCCCTTCCCTGTCATGTCATCTTTTGTGCCATCTGTTCTCTTCCTGGTCGTGCGATGAGGATCATTCCCTTCTTCCCTTTCCTCATCCTCCGACATCTGTCGCTCCCCCCTCTCCTGGCCCACATGGTCCCTCTCCCATCTCACCATCCAATCCATCGCCTGCCATGTGTCCCGCCTCTTTCCACGTCCGCCTCCCACCGTAAGTGCACCCATCATGTCTTGTATCCTGCTCCTCTCACTTATCGTCTTCTGCCACATGTCTCCCCCCGCCACCTCTCTTACACCTCATCGCTTCTTTCTTTCCCCTCGCAGTTTTGGCCCCATCATTCCGTTGTTGTGCCCCATCTTTTGCACTGGCCTCCACGTCTATGCACCATATCGCTCATCTAATCCAGGTGGCAGCACAAAAGGCCTTCCACGTCGCAGAAGTACCGAGTTGGTCAGGCCATCCTCAATCCCGATGAAGCAGTTATTGAAGCGGTTGGTGGTGGTTAGACATCGCCTCTGCCATAATGGGAAAGCCCAACAATGAATTAAAGGCACGTTGATTCGCCGCTAGAACTGTCATGAGTTTGATTGCATCTGACATAAGTTGCACGATCTTTCAGAGGCTGCAGATGTTGACTGTCAGAAGCCATGCAGACGCAAAGATTTCAATGTAATGTCTCGATTCCGCTATTGTTGTTGTTCTGAGTATATGAAGGCGTTTTTGCCAGTTTTGTATCTATCAATGGTAGAGCTAGGCTCCCGACTGTAAAGTTTCAACAAACTTTCTAGTTCTCTGGGTTGTGTACCTGTGTTTGATATTTCTTGTTTTATGACAAACAATTCTCCTTTTTCCATCTATGTTTTCATCTTATATCAGAGAGTTTATGATCGAATGATTCGCATGGATTGTTGCAGTTATGTTATGATAAAGGATTTGTTGTGACATTATTGTATTCTCTGGTCTTCGGTGTTTGAATGTAAGAGGATCTTGCATTCGAATGCTTTCTTCTCCTGTCTGTTATGAACCTGATGTTTATGATAGACCTTCGCACTCTTCTCATGCAAGTATTCCCCCTACTAACCCTTATTACAACTCGTTGTTTGGAGTTTATATAAGACCTCACTCGCCCATGCATGCCTGGCCTAGTTTCTGAGTTGAGACGACATCGTTCTGAGTTTGCTTCCATTTGATCACCCCTTATAAAAAAATCGTGACATTAAACTGATGGGTGTCAGGCTCTTCTCCTGCAAGCAATCCAGGAGTGACTTATGACGCTAACATTTCTGGCACCGTTGTCGGGGACGAAGTTGAAGATTTTCCCTAGGCAGAATGATAACAATCAACTGATTCTGAAGGTGCATCAGAAATCAGAATTATTCAGATTGCTACTGTGCACCTGGTGACTCCACTGTGGTGACTCCATTGTTTCCACTTTACTGTTTCAGTTGTGGCCACTGTTGGCACACCTGAAAGATGACCCAGAGGAGCTTTCTCGAGAAGGTTTCAGCGGCTACTTTCTCAGCCTGAGAAGTTTCCTGGGTTAATGATAATGTTAAGATCTGGCCTCTGATGGTGAACAAGTACCAGACACATTCAGAGCTACACATTTTTCACCTCGTGACTCCATGATTCAAGGATCGATTGGCGACTTCACTGGTTCAATATGGAGAAAATCCTTGCTCACAGGTTTGCTCCTTTTAATTTTTCTGCTATTCCTGGTTTTCCTAATGTTGCCCCCCCTATGGATGAATGGGGTGATTATTTGCCCATATTTGGAAAGTGTGAAGAGGACAACCCTGCTCAGCACCTCAGTGATTTTCATGAACTCATGCGTCAGTGGGAGATACATCATGAGGATGTGTTACTGAAGATGTTCATGTTCTCATTAGCAGGGGATGCGCGTAAATGGTACCATTCTTTACCCCCTGCTAGCATTTCTTCACTCAATGGATTCCATGCAGCTTTCACCACCTATTGTCAGAGGTTGTATCCCCCTGAGTTAATTTGTCATAATTGTTGTGAGGGATACCACAACTCTATACAAGAGAAAGTTGTTTCTGACGTGAGCTGTGGGAAGGATCCTGATGACCTGGATCATAACTCAGTCCTTTCTCCTCCCCATTCATATGCATCTGAGGCAGGTTATGAAAGTGATGAAGTTCCCAGGGAGGAGGATGGCGCCCTGAGTAAGATGATGGAGCAGGTGAAATATCTCTCTGCCCAATTAGAAGGGTTGAAATATGAAGACTGTGTAGAGGATTTTCCAGTCCTTGAGGCAGACGCTCTGAGCAACTCCTTTGAAGAGATTGTTGAAGATTCATTAGATGAGTTGGCATTTTCCCCCGATGAGCTTCCTGTCCTAGATCAAATCCATGTAGAGGTAGTTGTGGAAGAGGATTGCTCTCTTTTCCTTCACATGATCTCCCACGATGTGTTTACATTCGGGGTCGAAGCGGAGGAGCGGGGGATAGTTCCATTTCTGCAAGTTGGAGAAGCTTTGATCCCCCCCGACTTCGATGATTATCTCGAAGAGGAGAAGCAAAGCCCAATATCACTTTTTTCTTGTCAGAGCAGCCAGACCACTTATGACAGTTACGGATCAGAGTTAGAGCTTGATATGCTGGATTTCCAAGAGCAGGTCCCAGAGCCTTATCCTCTGTTCGCTAAAGAAAGTTATCACGAGGAAAAGAGTACATACGAGCAGCCAAAAGAAGCGGGTCCCACTGTCCCTGAAGCAGATATTTTTTATGGGATCACCATCATAGAGGAGTATCATAGAGATAAGGGTCAACTCCTCTTTGATGGATATTATAGTGATGATGAGCAGCAAGCTTATCCTACATTTGATCACTATAAAGATACTGAAGAGCCAGTCAGCAAGCAGAATCACTCCATGGTCCCTATTTATGATGAATATGAATCGGACCTGGAGGAGAGCAAACAAGAAGAGGAAAAGGAACCAGAGGGGCAGCCTGCTCTTTTTTCAGAGCCAGTCTGCGAGCATCCACCACCTGAGATCAATCAACCTACGACAGTTGTCCACCCACCTACGTTTACCATAGATATTCAACCACACATTCACTGCTGTGTAGCAGAGGAGGTTTCCTATCGCCAATTTTCTAGAGTCTGCCACTGGCCCTATGAGCCTGTGAAGGAATACATGGAGTTGCATTCCCTTCATAAATTGGAGCTGCCCCATTTCATCTCAACCTCAACCTGTAAGGAGGGGCTGAAGAGCGTAACCATTCTGCTGTCATGGTTACACCACCTGTTTGAAATCATCGACAAAAGGAAGGAGCTTCCATTCTGGAAGCTACTTGATTGGCTATGGTGGAAATTTGCTTTCACCTAGCCTCATGTACAAAGTATATTAGTATTAGGCTATACATAAATAAGCTCTTTTTGAGCATGTATGTTTATGTTGTTTTGCTTTATTTTTTCGGCCTATATTTTCAGAAGCGGGATGTTTTGAGCTTGACTCCATAGCCCAACAACAAGGCACTGAAGCTGCGGAAAGTGTTCTTAGAGCATCACAGGGACGACTCTATCCCCCATGGAGCCGAATGTTAGCGATAATTCTTGTAGGGGGGTCAAAATGTAAAGAATGGGTTAAAAACCCACTTGTCCTAAGTTCAGGATGCAAATGCGCCCATGTTTAAATGAACATCAAATATGGACGGCCAGGATCAAAGCGCCTGGATCAACGGTGCAGATGGGATTTCGGACCCCCCCTGCCTTTATACCTTTAAGCGGAGGGGGGGGGGTCCGGAATCTGGGGCGCACTTATTCAACGGTCAAGATCAAAGCGCCTGGATCAACGGCGCGTGAGGTGATTCCGGATCCCCCCTGCCTTTCTACCTTTAAGTGAAGGGGGGGGGGGTCCGGAATCCGGGG
>ML787004.1:152206-165142 GCA_009831015.1 Picea engelmannii | reverse complement strand
GGAGGGGGGGGGTCCGAAATCGAAGGAGCATCTCTTCGACGGCTGCAGTTCGAGCGCCCGGATCAACGACGCATAGGCAACCTGGGCATCCTCTGTCATTCTGCGATTAACCAGCATGGGCCGCTTCCCTATCATGTCATCTTTTGCGCCATTTGTTCTCTTCCTGGCCATGCGATGAGGCTCGCGCCCTTCTGCCCTTTCCTCATCCTCCGACATCTGTCACTCCCCCCTCTCCTGGCGCACATGGTCCCTCTCCCATCTCACCATCCAATCCATCGCCTGCCATGTGTCCCACCTCTTTCCACGTCCGCCTCCCACCGTAAGTGCACCCATCATGTCTTGTATCCTGCTCCTCTCACTTATTGTCTTCTGCCACATGTCTCCCCCCTCCACCTCTCTTACACCTTATCGCTTCTTTCTTTCCCCTCGCAGTTTTGGTCCCATCATTCCATTGATGTGCCCCATATTTCATGCTGGCCTCCATGTCTATGCACCATATTGCTCAGCTAATCCAGGTGGCAGCGTAAAAGGCCTTCCACGTCGCAGAAGTACCGAGTTGGCCAGGCCATCCTCGATCCCGATGAAGCAGTTATTGAAGCAGTTATTGAAGCAGTTGGTGGTGGTTAGACATCGCCTTTGCCATAATGGGAAAGCCTGACAATGAATTAAAGGCACGTCGATTCGTCGCTGGAACTGTCATGAGTTTGATTGTGTCTGACATAAGTTGCACGATCTTTCAAAGGCTGCAGATGTTGACTGTCAGAAGCCATGCAGACGCAAAGCTTTCAATGCAATGTCTCGATTCTGCTGTTGTTGTTGTTCTGAGTATATGAAGGCGTTTTCGCCATTTTTGTATCTATCGATGGTAGAGCTAGGCTCCCGACTGTAAAGTTTCAGCAAACATTCTAGTTCTCTGGGTTGTGTACCTGTGTTTGAGATTTCTTGTTTTATGACAAACAGTTCTCCTTTTTCCATCTATGTTTTCATCTTATATCAGAGAGTTCATGATCGAATGATTCGCGTGGATTTTTGCAGTTATGTTATGATAAAGGATTTGTTGTGACATTATTGTATTCTCTGGTCTTCGGTGTTTGAATGTAAGAGGATCTTGCGTTCATATGCTTTCTTCTCCAGTCTGTTACGAACCTGATGTTTATGATAGACCTTCGCACTCTTCTCATGCAACTCTTCCACCTACTCACCCTTATTACAACTCATTGTTTGGAGTTTATCTAAGACCTCACTCGCCCATGCATGCCTGGCCTAGTTTCTGAGTTGAGACGACATCGTTCCGAGTTTGCTTCCATTTGATCACCCCTTATAAACAAATTGTGACATTAAACTGATGGGTGTCAGGCTCTGCTCCTGCAAGCAATCCAGGAGTGACTTCTAATGCTAACAGTAAGATAAGTGGAAAATTTTTCTTCAGAATTATGAATCTAGGTATGTTTGATAGATTTTGTCCTATATTGAATGTTAAGGCACAGTGAGATGAAAGAGTTGATATGAATAAATTTGATAGAAATAGAGAAAGATATGTTATTAATATGCATAGAAAGAATTTTTGGACTAATAAGTTGATGCAGGAACCTAGAAAGAATTTTTGCAGATTGTAGGTCCAACACTGTGATCCCAATGCGCAGTACAAGAGAGTTTGGTGATCTCTTAAAAGAAAGAGAGGATGAACACTATGTTATAATTGCAGAAGATTGGGACATCTTGCTAAGGAATGCCCTGGTACAGGTCCTGTTTGTCTTTGTTGTAAAGCTATTGGTCATGAGGTTGAGGATTTCCCAAGGATGATTGCTAAAGTTGAAAATATGAATATGAGACAAGAAATCTATAAAGAAGGTCAAGAGACTAAGGATATGTTAGAAAAACAGAAAGAGAAAGAATCAGATAAAGCTGAGACTATGTTAGTACAGTTAAAAGAAGCAATGGATGACCACAAGGATTTCAGTTTGTCAGAGATCTTGAAATAAAAACAACGCATAGTCACAATAATAGAATACTTCAACATAGACTGTGTATTGTATGAAGAAACACATGTGAACATTATGCCATAAAGCACTTGGGAAATTCTGGGAAAGCTTGCTATGATACCTTCATTGGGAAGGATAGGTTTTCTTAAAAGAAAGATGATAACCCTATGTGGAAGAGTTACTAACATACCTATACATTGACTGAAAAAGAGTTTGAAGTCATTAAGTTTATTGAGAACAATTCCCCTTTTCCACTTTTGTTAGGAAAGACTTGGATTGAGAAGGATCATATCAAAAGGAAAGCAGAGGAGGAAGGCACAAAACAGAAAAAGCAAGAACTAAGGGACCTCATAACCAAAAAAATAGAGTGACTAATAGAAGAACAAGAGGATAAGTCGAAGAAACAGAGGGCAAGAAAATTAGCTATCAAATTTGAAAGAACGCAAGAAGGTTTGAAGGACCTATCCATGCAAGAAGAAAGTATGGCCACCCAGGACCTAGTAAGCAAAGAAGTATTACCTTTGAACCCTTTGAAATAACATCAGTAGTGTGAAGTCACTATGCTATGAAAATATAAGAATAAGAATGGAAAGAGGAATCCAGAGACTCATATCACAGGAAAGAATGCAAGGAAACTCGGTAAGAAGAAAGCCAAGATAGAAAAACTATAGGAGGCTCCAGAAAAGACATCGAAGGAGGCATATCTGAAGAAGTTGAACCTTACTGGAGTAATAGAACCACACAAAATGGGACTTTGACACGACAAAGAAATATGACCGTTGGAGGTGCCCAAACCATTAGAATAATGCTCTAGAATGGTTAGAAACTCAGTTATTGATGAAAAGACCATCGTTGGACCATTGGGACTGCACCATAATGGATTGAATCATATTGATTGAGGCATTGCTACCCATTGGAGGAATCTTTTACCACTTTTTTCCACCTATGATTATCCAAGATAACAGAGAATCGATTTCATATCGCACTATGATTTATATACCTCGCCATATGTTTGATTACCTCACTTGTCCATTCACCTACTCGATATATTTGATTACAAGAATGAATGTCGGGTGAACATAGCGCATTAGAGAAGTCTGTGGAGGATATTCTCATGTATCTCATGGCTAAGAGAGTTATGTCTGTAGGAATACAAGCGTTGTTGACTAGAGGATTGCAAGAATCCCCCTCGACTGGACGTTGTTCTAGCTTTACTACTAAGAAGCGAAGCAAGCATCACGATGATTTGACTAACACGAAGCAGATCCCATCAGTCTTACCAGATTATATACCATCTTTGGCTGGCGTGGTTGACCACGACAGTATCCCATGTTAATTTGAGTACACATTGATCATTGAGTACATCCCCAAGGGGATACGCATAGTTGGACCCCAGTTAGGACACATCCCAACTTTGAAGAAAAATGACTTTAACCTCGGAGACAGGAAGAACTACACGATGCTCGTGCCACATACGTATTTTATGAAAATGACTAGGAAGAAGTCGCGTATAGTATCACATCCATGGATTAAGGAGTTCTCACAATCAACGATATTGAATGTAATGAAGATCCCTCACTTTTTCTGACATCAAGAGGTTAATGCCTGCGTTAAACTCCTCCCGTCGTGCTATCATGGAGGATATCTATGGCTTGACAGGCATGTCACTATGGATCTGACATTGATCCAACTCATCATAGGAATAAGCATGCAAGGACCAGACCCTCAACAGTGCTACCCAGGAAAGACTTTAGATTGCTCCCTAGCACATCACATAAAGGAGGATTATGGTGATGTAGAGAAGGGAAATCAAGGCTACAAGGTAGCGTCCATATAGGATGGTGCAATACGCCTAGCTTGTCATCTTATGGATGGAAAGCTCATTAGAAAGAACCATCCCACACAAGTCACTGGATTCGTAGTAGACCTTGTAGGAAAGTGCGTGGAGGGGATGCAAATAAATTGGGCGATTTACCTCACAAACGAGCTAGAGAAGGACTGTCATGAAGCGCAGGCTCAGGGCTATGAATTCCATTTCAGTTGGTTACTAGTATTGATCACATTTGTTACTTGGAAGATGTCGGAAGGAGCGACATTTCCAAAATTTGAGCCATCGGAGCCATTGGCCGCAAAGTTCTCCACCTTGTGGTATACAAACGATATGTTGAAGTAGTGGTAGTCGAACGTTGTATTACATGCTTACTACCAGCAGTTGAAGGATTCTATTGAAGCATTTCCACACATGACACCGAATACGTTGCACCAGTACAGACTGCTAGCGAAGTTCCACTCAGATCGACACTTTATCTACATCAGTGCACGTAGGGATGAGAGTAAGGAGGAATTGCAGTCCTATTATAAGCTCACCGACGAAGACATGGAGGATATCACCAAAGAATGGCCAATAGATTTCCTTGTACCAGTGGAAGATGCAGAACTCTCCGACCCTAATATCATCATAATTCCCTTGGTCTCCCGAGTCGAGCATGTCGAGCATAGCAGCACGAAGAAAAATAAGAAAAATGACGAAGTGCAAAACATAGAAAATGATGATGAGGACAACGCCTCAGAGGAAAGTAGGCATGAAGCACCCACAAGAGGAGGAGGAGATGAAGTGAACCAATAATAAGGAGGGGAAGAAGGAGAAAATCAAGACAAAGGCAAAGTTACACCACTAAAGGATCCCCCTACTAAGGCCAACACATTGAATAAAAGGAAGGTTTATCCATAGAAAACCTCAGCAAGAAATAAGATTTGCGCCAATAAGCCGCATTCGAAGAATTTTCTCACGGAGGACAATTTTGGTCTAATCATCGCAGCCATGGAGGAAGCTTCATAATATATCTTGTAGAGACAATGAACGAAGTAGGAAACGTTGTATGAAAGAATAGAGAAGGAGCTAAAGGAGATATAGCAAGCAATCCATTCAAGCAGCGCAGTACCTACTGCACCTTCTTCGTCGAAAACTGCAGAATTGGGGGATGATCCCACCCAATTACGAATATTAACATATGCAGGAGAGGCTTGACTTCTACAAGCCCAATAAGAAAAGGAGCAGGCTACAAAAGCCTTGAAGCAAGAAAATGAGGAGGTCTTATCGCAATTTCAAGTTGCGTAGAAGGAGAAAGATGAAATTCAAGCGATGTTCGAGAAGGACAATGCAAAGGTACAGAAAGAAGAAGACCAACTGCTCACAGAGCATACTGTGATCAAAGAGGCAGTGACTAAATCACTTCTCTCTATGATGGGCTTGGCACAGGAGGAAGAAGATTTATCAAAGATTCAAGTGGGGAAGCTTGCTGAGGCCATTCAATAGCTTCAAGCAGTGTCAAGCACTTCGTAAGAAGTGAACAATCAGAGGGAGGAAGTCTCTAGGAGTGCAATTGGAAGGATCAGGGCACTCGCATCAACATGTAAGAAATTAAGTAATCATAGTGTGAAAACCAATGAATAGCTCGCAGAAGATCCAGAGCTAAGGAAACTAGAAGAACAACTCCAGGAGGCACAACAATACAAATCCACTGTGCAAGAACAGATGAATTCACTCACTGCAGTTGATAAAATGAAGAGATCAGAGGAGAAGCACGCAATCCAGTAGCATATTAATTCCATCCAAAGAAAATTCATGGAGGTTAAACATATATTACAGTCGGTGCAGGATGAATCCTACACAATTTTTGAAGAGATTGAAGGACAAGGATCACAGGTAGACCAAGTGGTTGCGACAGTTGAACATTGCTTGGAAGGGCCTGTTACAGAGCAAGTGATTCAGGAGTTTGCCGAGAAGGAGGCTCTGGTGAAGAAACAAGTCGAGGCATCTCGAGCTAAGATCAAGGCCTTTGAAGGAGCATTGCCCAGATATGAGTGACTCGGGATGAGTCACATATGAGTGTTGGGGACCTGTTGGCCCTTTACCAAGTTTTGAGAAAACATTGGTCATGCTTGACCACTTTTGGGACATTGACAGGCTGGTCGAAGATGGACCACCTAGGTAGAGCTGAGATCACGAGATCTTGCTTGTTTTGTGGGATTTTGGACCGAGCAAAGGGTTTACTAGGGTTTATGTAATGGGTTATGGGATGTCGGCCCATGGGTTTACCCATGTTTAGGCATTTTTGTAAAAGTATATATAGGAATGAATCTAATTTAGAAAGTAGTAGAAGTTTAGTGTAAGAAATGTAAGAGATTTGGTTGATTGGCTATGTGCATGATATTTTAGTAAGGCTCTGTGCTAGTAAGGATTTGGCTCTATTCCTTGACCTGAGTTTGGGAAGGAGGATATGGTGCGTAGCGCGTAGATATCATGTCCTATGTGGAGTTGTCTCTATGGCTTTGTGCACAGGAGCAGATGAATGTAAGAAGATTGAAGACTAATAAAGAAGAAGAAGAAGTTGGTGGACGTAGCTCCACACTGGAGTGAGCCACGTATATTCTGTGTCTTGATGTTATTTGTGCGATGTTCTTTATGTGTTTATCTTCTTAGTGTTGTTGTTATAATGTATGATCAATGCATTTGATCTCATTTCTTAGTGCTTGATGGTATTAAATATAAATGAATGCTAGATCCAAGCTGATGTTATGCGCTAAGTGAATGGAAATACTTGATATTTATGGTTACTGCGGTGATCTATAATAAGGGTTTAATCTACAATGTGAATGAGATTCAAGAAACTAATGCATATTGTTGTTTAAGTGCTCTGTTAAGTATTGTAGTAACAGATCTGTGTCCCGGCTTCGTTGTAGACACCTGAGTGTTATAACCCTAATTTTCACCATACATGCTTACCTGGCATCAGGCCATCTCAGATTCCTTCTTTGCCAAAACTCTACTGAACAACTCTTCTAAAAACTCCATTTTTAAAAGTCCACACTAGTTGACCCACTACAGCCCGCGTGGACCTTCAGAAACATGAAAAAAGGGAAGTTGTCGACGAAACGCACAAATTTGGGTGAGTTAACTGAATCTTTCGGCCATGCATCGCCGAGGTTTCACCCAAATATCTAGCTTCTTCTATCCTATAAAAAAAGGGTTAGGGGTCCTATTTGGAGGAGGAGAATAATAATAAAGAAACTCTACCCAATTGCACATTCCCATTGTCCCAACCCTTTAGCCATCCTTGTGCAAAGAGAGATACAAAGCAAAGAAGTTGGAGGACATTTGAAGAGGAGCCCAGGATAAGGTTTGTGGAGCAGTGGTCGGTCTCAACATTGTAAGTTGACTCATTAAAGTTAATAATAAAGAAATGCTTTTCCCATCCCACTATATGAGTTCTTCATAGTTTAGTGAATATATGTTTGAATCTCTAACCCATTAATATGTAGAACAAATGCATGTAGAGTTTGTTGCTTGTTTTGTACGCAGTTCAATCTTGGGAGGATAGCTTCTAGCAAGCGCTCAAGCATGAAGAAGGATCGACATCGAACATCCGAAACAAGGTATGTTCTTTTAACCATGTATTTTCTTGAAAGAAATGGGGATTAAGTCTGGGACGACAGTAGAAAGTAGGATTCTTTCAGTCTTATCTGCATGCATAATATAACCCTAAATGCTAGTCTGTAGGGGGATTTCCCACCACAACAGAATTGGCGACTATACTGGGGAAGTCTCTAGGGTTCCTGGGAATATTTTTGGGTATTTTTAAAAGACTGGTTTTCTTTCCCATTTTTTGAAGTTTCTACAAAGTCTGAGCTAACAAAGATTCTGGTCTTCCATACTACTCATCTATTTTTTTTGCTTGACTGTGTTTTTTCGAGACCCACAGAGGTACACCTGACCTGCATCAGGTCTACACGCGTGTACCCATGCCCTACTTTCTTACATCCCGCGTGTAAACTCTAGCTGAAGAAGTAACAATAGCGTGTATGATTCCAAAAAAATTTGGAGGCAGTCATCCTCTTCCCTATCAGAATCGGTCATTCTCAACGGTTTTCTGGAACTCTTTCTAGTCTTGGTTGTTTGCAGTCTATAGCTTAGGGTTCATCTCAGATAGGTTTGTTTTACGAATTTTTTCCTTACACTGTTTTATTTTTTCTGTTAAAGAAAGTGTCTAAGCCTTCAAGAGATCTCAGTTCTCAGTATCAATGGTCTCTTCCTAGTTTGGATTGTCTGTTTTTTTATGTTTCGAAGTTTTAGAGATACACGTGGCCTATATAAGGCCAGCACGCATGTACATGCCCTTTGTCTCTACACAGCTCGCGTGCACACGCTTGTTGTTGAATTGTCAGTAGTGTGCTTGTGAAGGATAGTTTTTTTTGAGGGTGAGGCAGTCATCTTTTCCCTTGACAAGAGTTATACCTCTCAGGTTTTTGAATCTCTGTCCTAGAATTCAGTATCTTAGGTTTAATCTCAGCCATAGCTTTCTTTTTTCATTTAAAAGTTTTTTAATCAAAATTTTCTTTAGGTTTTTTAGACAAGTGTGAGAGTTATTTTTTCTAAGTTACTAGTGTGTGCTTTCTTGAAGTGATTCTTTGCGATCTGCGATTAGGCCAAAAAAATTTCTTGGTTTTTGACTTGTTGATATTTTTCGTTTTTTCTTTGTGAGCATTCAAATAAAAAAAAAAAACTTTCATTTCTTTGTTTGGTTGAAAAGTGTTGTTTTGCATTAGTAACCAAGGAAAAGTCTTTGTTTTCTTAAGTTATTGATAGTTTACTTAGATATTAAGTAGCTCATAGTTGAGTGAAATCCTTCTTTAAGTTTTCTAATTCAAGAGATCTTAGAAAATTTAAAAATTAAAAATAAAAATAATATTTTTTTTTTGAAAAGTTGTTGAAAATTTGCGTTAAGTGAAAGTTTTTGTTTCCATCTTTCTGTTCAATTTTTACTTTCGTCTTTCAAAATAATTAGTTTCACATTCATACCCCTTGACATAATACAATCCATAAAATTAATGCTAAATCTAAAATTCATTAGACTTTTTATGTTTGTAGGGTTAACCAACTAGTTCAGGATTAGGGCCTTGGATTAGGTTGGAGAGGAAACTCTTCAAGGCCATTAAAATAAAACATTAGATTCTGAGTTAGGGAGTGTCCAAGTCCAGTATCGTGAAATTTATACGGGACCCCCCTCTAACATAGGGGATAAACACGAGGTCGCGCGCGGAAAGGTAGAGAAGATAACCCCTCCAAAGCTGGACCAATCATAGTGGAGAACACATATAGAGGGCTTGTTTTGGGATTCCGTCGATTGCATTTTCCACGGGGATTCGTGGGTCTCGAATCCGTTCGAGGTCCTCAGTTGTCTTCCGGAACAATTTCTTTCGATACCCTTGACATGTTTTGGGCTCGATACCCTGCTCATTGTTGTCTACCCGACTTTCGATTGTACCCACCTGGTGACTGTTCGCGCGTTGGCAACCTAGTTGCCTATCTTTTTTAGGGACATACATAGGTGACTGCGGGGGTATACTGTGGTACCTAGGGTAGACATCAGACCACACTTTGTAGAGTATAATCGAAGGGTTCTTCCATGTTCGAGTTGCACTTTCACCGATAAGTTGCTCTAGTGTTGGTTGTTGTAACTGTTCTTCCAATTAATTTAGTGTTTTCCTGTCTTATCTCTTAGGGACGTTTTTAGTGTGTGTTGTTTTTGAATTACTAGAACACCCTAGAGTGTCTTTGATCTTCTCACATAGTGGAGGATCACAAGCTCCACCAGTCACGAAGGCTTCTTGTCCTACCTTCGGTTACACTGGAGCCACCTCCACCACCACTAAGGAGAAAACTAGACCAACAAGGGTCTTTTGAAGCGACCGGGTACCAAGAAATTGTGTCCGACCAACATCCAAAGGAATCGACCATTTTAGAACTTGGAGGGAAATCGTTTGGTCTAGTTGAAACCTCCACCGCTGATCTTTCGGCACCCACCATCGTACCGATTCATCCTTACAAGTGCCAGACAGTGTCACACACAACAATGGAAACAAATGTTGTTACTCCTTCTGGAAATTCTTCAATTCCCACTATGGTTGTCACCATAGGAGAGTTTCCACCTCTTAACCCACCGTCACTAGTCTGAGCCACCATGGTCTCTACTGCCTCTACATCGCACAGTGGTCCGATCCCGTCTTTGGTGGAGGCCACAACCCCTTTCACACCAAGTGCGATAGGCCCTTCGTTCTCATACGAGATGCATTGTTCAGGTACAAGTCTTGTACTTTCCTACTCCACATCACAGACTTCAGGTCTGGGGGAAGGGAGCTCTAACATTCTTCTGCAAGGACACATGGGGGGCACTCTTGCTCCTTTTAATGCTTTCCCTTATGGGGGAGGTCATATAACTCCTTCATCCCCTTCACTCGGTGGCACACATCAGCAATCCATCAGGCCACTTGCACACCATAGTTTACCTGGAGCAGAGAGTCAAGGACCACCTTTGCATAATATGTCGGTAGGTTCAACATTGTTTTCTTTGTTCACTGTGTTTGGTAACAACGCCTTCTCGTCAGCTACTTTCCAAACTGGGGGCAACCCCAGTTATGGACAACCTATTCCTATGTAGGGTATTATTCCTGCACAGGAGGCACACCCAGGAACTTCTTGCGCATCAGGGCCTTGGAATTCTTGGCAGGGATCAGTTCCCTTGTCAGGAATGTCGATTTGGTGTAATTCTTTTCACAATCAATGGAACCCAGGAAAAAACACTATGCCTATTCCCATGAGACCGACATGGGGCAATCCTTCCCGAAGTCCTTCGAATGTAATGCATGCCCAACCATCTATGTCCTATTTTGTAAATCATTCGATGATGTCTCCTCACACGCAAAATCCATACGTTGGCCATGGCCATGGTTTTTACCAGAACCTAGGCCAACAGCCGAACTTTTCCTAGCAATCTGGTGCCAGCCAAACTCCAGCCCCCCTTTTTCCCAGGTTATCACCAACAACCCAAACTACCTTTCCTGGAAACCTTGCATTTGCCAGAATTGACAAAGTTGTTGAATGACCCTATCTGTCACGATCCACATTGGCCTCCTATGCCAACGAAGTTTCCTTCGGACATCCCAAAGTTCGAAGCCAAGCCTAACGAAGATCCAGGGGATCATGTGACTACCTTCCATCTTTGGTTCTCATTTAACTCGTTGAAAGACAACTCCATACAATTGTCATTGTTTCAACGTACTCTCATTGGGAGTGCCACGAAATGGTACATTGAGATCGATCTCTCAATATACTCTTCCTTCAGCGAACTGGCGATGGATTTCCTAAACCATTTCCAGTTACCTGTGATATACGATGTTGGCATCGAATTGCTGGACAATTTCTCACAAACAAAAGTGGACCATATCTCTGATCACAACCGAGAATGGAGATGCTGAAAGAGTATAACTAAGGTACCAATCCCACCAGCATTCCTACTCATGTGGTTCCTTAAGTCTTTGGTCCCACATTTTTCGAAAGACGTCACGACGTTGGGAGTATTTTCCAAAGAAGATGCCATCATGAGAGCTCAACAACTTGAGCTAATCTATTCTCAGTCCAGTTTATTATACGAGATATTGCCAAATGCACCACACTCAATACTTGACAACACCAAACAGAGAGTCAGACCACATGCCGATGGTGTTGTTGGTTCAGCACAAAAAAATCCCGTTGAGCAATTGATGAAGCAGTTGCAGTAGTTGTCTATACAACACACAGGGACCAGCCAAACTACTTCTTTGGCTGCTCCCCCTACGAAAACGTTGGATGTACACACAGTGCAATCGACTAATCCAAAGGCCACCCAACAGCCTGAAGGAAAGAAAAAACAACACAAGAAGGGTAAGGGGGATAAAAAAACCTACCGATAATGCAAGCGGGGACAACACTGAGAAATGAAAGGTGAGTTATCCATGCAACTTATGCATGGAAGACCACCCGACCCATCTATGTCCTCGGCTTGCAGAAGCCCAAAAGTTTGTGACGTAGCAACAACCTGTTGTGTTAACCAATCCATTTCAACATGGGAAAAATCTAACCCAAGCCTCTGCAAGCACGAAAGGGGGCATCCATGGAACCTCTCCATCTTCAAACAACCCCACATCTGCGAATGTATATATGGTGAAGGGTGATGCTTTTATATCGACTAGAGTGCATGACTATAGTAAACCAAGCACTTTTGAGAAGGGCAAAGAAGCCGAACTCCAATCTCTTCCTCTTCATATTGAGAAAATGTTGGGTGAAACAATGACACGCATCCCCAAAGATGCATTCAAAAAATCTTCTCACAACTCAAATGCAAGGGCCGCCCAGAACTATTTCGTGGTGGAAGATTTATCACAAACCCCTTGTGCAATGTCCACTTTGGAGGTCCTCCAAAGTTGCCCTTCCCAGAGGAAAGCCTTTTTAATCGCTTTAAGATCTACCGAGACTTGTAATCTGGGTACAATCATGCTGGATACAATCGATCTAAAACCTTGTATGCCTTACCACGTAGCGTTTTAGATAGTAGTTGCTTATCCCATGAAAACTTTTACTCAAAATATCTTCCGCATGGTGGTCGATGAGGGAGCCTCGACATGCGTTATGTCGTTGGCATGTTGGAAGGCCATTGGGCAACCCATTTTGTCTCCTTCACCTACTCTTCTCACTACTTTCGATGGTCCTTCATTCCGACTGTTATCACAGAAATTTCATCCGCACATGGCAAAAAGAACTCAGCATCATCAAAACATGAATGAAGTCATTCATGGAATTGAATTAATTTCACAACATTGCAAAAGGGTCAAAAACTATACAAAGTAACCAAAAATTAAAGGGCGCTTTACAGAAGTTGGGTGCGCGCGCATGCGCGCATGATGCGCAGTTGTTGGCGCAAAAACCCGTGCACCTACTAAACGATGCATTTATGGAATTGGTCGGCCTCCCAACCACTTATGGATCAACTCCCAAGCTGATTTGACTCCCAAATCTGAGCTGAATCCGCATGGTAGGCTGGTCAAAGACCTAATTAAGCCCTAAAGAGCCCCTTTTCAC
>ML787004.1:119659-149858 GCA_009831015.1 Picea engelmannii | reverse complement strand
TTGGCCTCTCTCAACATACCGGATCTCACCAAGCTCACCAATGATCCTATATTGCATGATGCCACATGGCCTGCAATGCCAACAAAACTTCCTTCAGACATACCAAAGTTTGAAGGAAAGGTGGGGGATGACCCCGCCAACCACGTCATGACCTTTCATCTATGGTTCTCTTCTAATAGCATTATGGATGATTCCATCAGACTGCGATTATTTCAACGCACACTTACTGGCCCATCAGCCAAATGGTATGTCGAAGAAAAATCAGGGTCCCATTCGACTTTTGAGTCATTAGCCAAAGCCTTCTTGACATTTTTCCAATTACCCATCCACCATGACAATGGTCTAGAACTACTGTCTAACTTCAAACAGACCTGAGCCACTCACATCGCTGATCACATTCATGAGTGGCGTAGGCGACGTAGTTTGTGTAAAGCAGAAACCACCAAGCAGCAGTGCCTTGACTGGTTTCTTAGATCACTTGTCTCTCTCCTTGGAAAAGACGTCGCTTCCACCTTCCCTCAATCCGAAGAGGAAGCCATCAGTAAGGCCCAACAGTATGACCTCATTTATTCACAGTCAGGGTACTTATACACAATACTTCCTGACCTTCCAAAACCTGTGCCATTTGGCCAAGACAAACCTGGGATGTCTCATTCAGTAGACGGACTAATAGGTACCACCACACACCATGGTCCAGAACCCCAACCACCACCGATGTATGGAACACCTCAATACCCGCCGGCATATGGGGGCACTCCTTATTACCCCCCACCCCCTTATCAACAGCCATAGTCTGTTGCTATACCTCCACCCATCAGTGGACCGCCACTGGCACCTCCCATACATCCACCTATTCCTACAAACAGTGGTACTCCCTCAACATCAGCTTATAGTACTAGTGAAAGCACTGCACCTTCCTATGTACCTTATGGATCGATACCACCACAAAATCCATACTTCCCATTTCCTGGTCCTCCACAACCCATGGCTCCCCCACATCCACATGCGGGGGTAAATTTTGTTCAACCTTCTACTGCTCAACAGTACCAGAATTTTGAACAATTGAATACAGCCAACCCAACTCATCCATCGAACAATACCAAGAAGAAAGGACGGAACAGGAACAACAACAACCCTAGTCAAAGCGGGAATCAACCCCCACAACACCAACCCACTGGGGGCAACCAGAACCAAGGGAACCAAAACCCCCAAGGGGGAAATAACAACAAACGCCAAGGATGGAATAATGTTAAAACCATTTTCCCTTGTTCCCTTTGCGGTGAGTTCGGTCATTACACTCACCATTGCCCCCAAATCGCTGATTTCAAAAGGTTGAAAGATTCCGAGAGCCTCCCCCCTTCTCCTGCACAAACTGCCTCAATAGGTGCTACAACAATATGTGCAACAACCCCCTCCCACCATGCTACAAAATCCTATCCCACATCAAGGGGTGATAAACACCCAACAGGATGCACACCATCTCCCACCTCAGGGGGGTCAATACCACAACCCTAACAATCCAGCAGAGCGAATGATTCTCCTCACCAGTGAGGAAGAAATTCTTCTGCAAACATGCAATCGTCAGTATCAGACACCAGCTGAGTCTACCTCTATCTCTCCAGAGACAAACCCTACACCGACGGGACCCCCGTTGGTGATCACTCGCCCTTCCACCGAACCACCACTTCGCATCCCTCGCATCCCCTTGCGTAGGAATGTTCACAACCCATAGGCTAGGGCCACTCATAACTATATCTTGGTCGACGACTTAGCACAATCTCTGGCTGCCATGTCAGTCTTGGAAGTCCTCCAGACTTGTCCTACACAACGGAAGTCTCTACTTTCCACCTTGGGGGAAGTCGACCCTGCAGATACTCGACTCATCACCTTTGATCTTGATAATAGCGAACCTCGTCTTCCCGCCCTGATCGCTTTTCAAATACCAGTGAAAATATAGAACATCACATTTCATCGGTGTATCATCGATGAAGGTGCCTCTACATGCATCATGTCCAAAACAGTATGGAAAAAACTCGGTTCCCCCGAACTCATTCCCTCTGCCATCACGTTACGAGCTTATGATGGATGACCATCCTCTCCTAAAGGGCTCTTCCAAAATGTCCCCGTTGAACTCGAGGGCAAGACTATTCTCATTGATATTGAAGTTATCGACGCCCCGCTCGATTATAATATCTTATTCGGGCATAGCTACATGTACGCTATGAAGGCAGTGGCCTCTTTCGTCTTTCGAACAATGATGTTCCCCCACAATGGGAAGATCGTGACCATCGACCAAGTCTCACATTATGAGCCTAACCCATCTGCCAACCTCGATAACATTTTACCTCTCATTCACACCAACCCTGATGCATATCCACTAGTCGAGATGGGTCCTGGGATTTTTAAAGATCCGTCTTTATTAGGGACATACCATGGAGCACCACCACTCCTTCCCCCTAATCAGGTATGCATCGTCTCATCTAACAAAACTCACACAGAGGATGTTCTTCCTCCTCAGGAGGCTTCAGTGATCCCTGACGTCTCAATAGTCGCAGAACCACTCCAGTCGGAGCCTCCTATGCCCTCGTCGACCTCTACAGTCCACGAGACTAGATCCCCTCACAGGAATAATCCTGTCTGCGAGACACTCCCCCAACCCCTCACCCAAATACCCTTCTTCTACCCTCCACCAGGTATCGAATCTTTTCAGGTAGCCACAATGCTCACACTACCAAATATGGTGCTAGCAATCCCTGTTTGGTATTTACACCCACCCGAGTTGGTCCCTTGACCATCCCTTCCCCCACAGGAAGGACTTCCCATGATGATTCCCATCCTTACCCCCACTACCCCCATACTCACAACCCCCCCTGCTCCATCTGGGGGCAGAAGGAAGAAGAAGGAGCCCACAACTCCACTTCCTCCACGCATCCCACCACCTTGCGTACTATGTGAGAAAGAGGGCCACCAAACTAACAATTGTCCATCACTACCTGAATTACGGAATTTGATTCCCCCCAATCCAACCCCAACAACACCTGTCACTACTGCTAGTACCACTACCACCAACCCTTCCAGTAGTAAAGGGTTGAGGACCAAATACGCTTGTGCTATATGTTCAGAATACGGTCGTTACACTCATCATTGCCCAGCACTACCACGCTTTCGGCAGAGGTTAGTGGCTGTATGCCAGAACTTCCAGAACAACCCCCGCCCTGCAACGTCCTCTTCAACAAATATTACTGACATTCGCTATGTCACTACTTCCGTTAATGAACGTATGAGATGCCCTTGTGCTCTCTGCGATTCATCAGCTCATTTCACATACCAATGTCCTATGATCCTTGCATACTGGCGACGTCAATTGGCCCTGCGTCACCAACCCGCAGAGGCGATAATTGACATTACTTCATCATTTGAGGACCTTCACGTCACTTCTCCCGAGCCCGAGACACTCCCAACGCCTCCATGGTTCTAAAGCGACATCTCTGAGGATTTACCCCGCAATCCCCCAAACTCTCCTGCTCATTTTACTACAGAGACTCTCCACCCAACCACCACGGGTACCGCTCAGTACTTCAATATATGGTTCATGTCGAGTGAACCCTCACCATCTGCTCACACCACTCCCCTTGCTTCTCCAGCAGGGGGCAATCACACTAGCACCGAGATCACTCATCACGACCCCTTGTATTCCCTCTGTTTCCTATACGACGAGGAAATACTCGAAGAGCTCAACCGCCCAGACTCTCCTTGGGATGCGCTACATCATCGCACACTCTTCTCACCACAGGAAGCCCTCATGCCTCCTAACCAAAATCCCGTTTACGCGGTCGAAACTCAAGATTTTATCCCATCCGGGCCTATTGATTGGTTCAACAATCCTATTCCTGCCCCTGATTCATTTGAAGAAGGCAACATGGCTAACATTTCCCCCACCATCAAAATCGATATTTCCATTAAAAATGGCGTCGTCGAAGAAATCATCATTGGAGCTGCTTGCACTCCTCAGGAAATTGCCGCATATAAAGCCCTCTTCCAGGAATACATGGATATTTTCGCCTGGTCATACACGGAGATGCCTGGCCTCGACCCATCCATTGTCAAACATCGCATCGACACCTGGCCCGACATCACACTTGTTCGCCAGAAACAACGACCGCTACACCCAGCCAAAGCAGCGGCTATCAAAGCCGAAATTGACAAATTACATGCTGCCACGTTTATTTACCCCATCGCTTACACTTCATGCGTTTCCAACCCTGTACCCATCGACAAAAAATAGGGCACTATCCGCGTCTGCACATACTTTCGCGATCTCAACAAATCATGTCCAAAAGACAATTTTCCAACGCCTTTCATCGATCAAATTATCGACGACTGTGCCGGTCACGAGGCTCTCTCCTTTATGGACGGATTCTCTGGCTACAACCAAATCCAAATCCACCCAGCCGATCAATATAAAACCGCATTCATCACCCCGTGGGGTACCTTTGCATATCGTGTCATGTCTTTCGGCTTAAAAAACGTCGGCGCAACCTTCCAGTGGGCCATGACATACACATTTCACGATCTGGCTGAAATCATCCTCACCTACTTGGATGACCTCACAACACACTCCAAGAAACGCACCCAACATCTCGATGATTTACGAATCATTTTTCAACGGTGTCGACAGTACAACATCTGCTTGAATCCTCTCAAATGTGTATTCTGCGTCACCGTCGGGCGCCTCCTCGGTTTTATCGTTTCTCAAAGCAGTATTACTGTGGACCCCCTCAAAGTAAAAGCTATCACCGAAATTCCACCTCCTCGGAATTTAAGGAAACTTCAGAGTCTTCAGGGAAAAGCTAACTTTCTTCGACGCTTTGTCCCAGATTACGCCATCCGCACACATGGTTTCCTTCGTTTACTACGTCACGACATCCCCTTTCACTAGGATGACTATGCCCAACAGTCCTTTGACGATCTGAAAGCAGCGCTGTCCAATGCACCCTTAATTAGTGCACCTGACTATAACGGCGACTACATCCTCTACGTATCAGCATCAGCTGTATCAGTAGCTGGCGTCCTCGTCCAGCTCGGAGATGACAATCGTGAACATGTCATTTACTACGTTAGTAAGAACCTCTCGGGACCACCCTTGAAGTACAAACTTTCTCTTGCAGTTGTCCTCGTAGTCCAGAAACTGCGCCATTACATTCTGCTTCGCACCACGAAGGTCATCGCAAATTCCAACCCTATGCAATATTTGCTCAGTCGTCGACAAGTTAACGGAAAATTCGCTCGATGGATCTTTATCCTCCAGGAATACGACCTCGAGTTCTCAACACCTAAGAGTAAGAAGGCCCTCGTTCTCGCTGAACTTGTCACGACCCTTCCCTCTGACATCACCAATGCCCCCGTCAACACCGACTTTCTTGACGAACATCTCTTTTACATCGCTTCCTATGATCCTTGGTATGGCGACCTTCTCGTCTACCTACGAACTCAAAAGTTAGGTAACCACCTTTCACGAGATGATCGATGACGTATTCACCACCAGGCCCCCCGCTATCTCCTCATCGGAGACATCCTATACAGTCAGGGCGTGGACACCATTCTTCGTCGTTGCCTGACTATTGACGAGGCCAACAGAGTCTTAAATGACTGCCACAACGACGCATGTGGGGGCCATATTTCGAGCATCTCCACGACTCAGAAGATTATCCGAGCCGTTTATTTTTGGCCTACCTTGTTTCACGATTGCATTCACATCGTGAAACATTGTGAGCAATGTCAGCTCTATACCAACAAAGCCTGAGCTCCCCCCGCTCTTCTTCACCCTGTCATTACGGCCAGCCCCTTTTGTAAATGGGGCATCGACTTTATGACTTGTAATCCCCCCTCCAACAATGGTCACAAATACATTGTTGTCGCCATTGATTACTTCACCAAATGGGCCGAAGCTATGCCCACTTTCAACAACACCGCTGACACTGCAGCGCATTTTTTCTTTAATCACGTCATATCCCATTTTGGCGTACCACTCCAACTTGTTTCCGATCATGGGAAACACTTCGAGAATGAGATCTTCGTCAAACTCTCATCTCAGTTAGGCTTCTCTCATGAGTTTGCCTCACCATATTACCCTCAGTCAAACGGACAGGTCGAGGCAGTGAACAAAGTCCTCAAGACCATGTTACAGTGCACAGTTAATAAACATAAAACCAATTGGCATCACATGTTATTTTCTGCGCTATGGGCTTATCAAACGGCAGTAAAGACTGCTACGGGTCTCACGCCATTCCATTTATTCCATGGGGTTGAGGCAAATCTTCCCATCGAGTGCGAAATTCCCACCCTTCGCACCGCAATTGAGCTATTACCTGACACTGCTCCAATGGAGCAGCGCTTGCTGAACTTGGAGTCGCTGGATGAAGATCGCCGATCTTCATTACAGAACAATGAGGCAGCTAAAAAATGATCCAAAGCTACCTTTGACCGCCATGTCAACCTTCGTTCATTCAGAGAAGGCGACCTCGTCTTGGCCTATGATATTGCTCATGATACCTTTGGCCATGGAAAATTCGAATCCCTTTGGCATGGCCCTTACATCATCAAACATTGCCTCACCAAAGGTTCATACATCTTGGCCTCCCTCGAAGGCCTCTCACTCAAGGAACCCGTCAATGGGTTATATCTCAAGAAATTTTATGCTTAGAAGTAGTCATTCTACTTTAGGTTATTTTTTCTTCTTGTTTAGTGTTTTTAATATTTTTCTCCTACCCTCTCATCTAAACTATCCTTTGTGCTATTGACAGATGCTCCCTCCACCAGCCTACCACATCGGTTATGCCGACGGCGCCAGCCGTTGGACGCAAAATCTCGCTTCGGTGGCTTGGGCTCTATACACCCCCTCACACGAAATGCTACATTCAAGCGGCATATGTCTGGGGCCAGCAACCAACAACCAAGCCGAATACACTGCGGTCATTAGCCTCCTGGCCGATGCCCAGCGTCATCATATTCGTACCTTAGCATCTTCCTCGACTCTCAACTAGTCGTTCTCCAGCTCAACAATGTGTACCGTGTACGCGATCCTTGCCTCTTTCGCAAATACCTGCAAGTTAGATTATTATCTCGACATTTTGATTCCATTACATTTACACATATTCCAAGATAATTGAATCAAACAACAGATGAAATAGCTAACATGGTGTTAGATTGGCATATATCACATCAAACTACACATACATAAAACATCTCATACATCCTGTCACAGCATATAGATAAGATTGACATCATCATCATCAACAAAAACATATGTAAATGACATCAAGATCTCAAAAAACACGTATACTCATGTATATATAAACGACCTCTTCGACCATCTGACTGTTTACATACACAAAATACATCTGCCCGCAGGCTAGTGCCGCACCGCGGTACCAAAAATGGCTCACCAACCTATATACAATCAAAAAAGGTATACATCATACATCCATCAGGGTGCCTCTATCGCACCCCCACCTGCTCCTCCCTCAGGAGGAGGAGGTGGCCCACCCCCACCTGCCCCTGGCGGTGGTGGAGGACCACCCATAGGACCCTCCTGCCCCGGTGGTAGACGTCCACTAGTCATAGCGGCCAGCACAACTGCTTGTCACACTATCCCCCGCCATGGTGGCGGTACTCCTATACACTGCTCCAGGAATCCCTCATCCTGGATACGTATCCACATGCCCTCAGGCACGTCCTGTAACACAGTCTCTAGACGACGACGTATATCATCAAAATCAACTCCGGCCGTCGCCGGAGGAGCATGGGATGGCCCCGCACCAGGGTCATCAAATCGGCGCCTCCTCGCTGCCCTCTCAGGCTCTGTTGGTTGCCCCGCGGCCTCATCCCGTCGACGTCTCTCTCCACGCGGCAGTCTCTCCAGCTCTCGCTAAACCGAAACTCTCTGCATCTCCACCTCGCGCCCGTGAGGTGCCACATCTGCACATGCACAAAACAACAAACAAACGATCGTATCAGCGTCTATATCACATATGAACTGATATCTCAAAAAATAAAACATATGCACAAAATGCTAAAACGTACCTCAATGGTTGAACACCTCCCCTGGAGGTAACACCATATCCGGGTCACACCGGAATTCAACCCCAGCATAGGGGTACTGAAGCACTACCTACGACATCTGCCGCCAAATCCGGGCCGCATCTGTTGAGAAGTAGTGGCCACCTTCGCCACCACCATGACGGACCAACACTGAAGACCACCACCTCAGGCGTGGCTCTCGTGCCTCTGGTGCCTCTAGCAACAATCTAGGATGCAACATGGGCACCCTCTCCAAAAACAAGGCTACCAGGATCGAGCCAAATGCAAACTCCCCAACACCTGTGGACCGAAAACGATCCAGCTGCACGATCATGCGTGCATGCAACGTCAACCCCCATGAGAACCGCTCACGGTCCACCACCACCCTCTCCAGCACCAATAGCTGGCCACCACTAATCCGTTGGGTCGCAATTAACCCGTACACACGAACAATCATCACCGCTATACAGCGATGAGCCAGAGAGTCAATCGCACTGATCTTCACCACAGTCCCTGACATGAAGTCCTCACCTGAGCAGTATCGGGCCCCAATCGTGGCTAGGGCTGTATCCCTTGATAGCACAGGATCTGCCAGTAGGGGCATTCCTCGAAAAGGGAGCCCAGTCAGAAAGTATACGTCCTCCACCGTAGTGAAGGGGATCTGCTCTCCTCGCACGAGGAAGCAGTGCAGCTCCGGACTCCACATCTCGAGCAGGAACTGTAAAAGGTACTCCTGCGCTCGTATCAACGAGCACTCAAAGAACTTTAGCAACCCACAGGTTGCTAAAGCCGCCCGCACCCCAGGCCCAGCATTGGCCACAACCTCTCGCAACTGGGCCCAATCTCGCTCACGCCATCGTACTAGCGTCGTCACTGCTAGGCCACCTGCAAACAACATAGAGTCCCATATCAACTCAGATACCCATCAAACAACATTTAAAAGACTCATTTTTTCCCTTAAAACCTTGCCTCAAAGGCACGGTTTTTTCACCCACAGGCGCTCACACATGCGCGCCTGTTCGCTATACAGGCACGCATCTATGTGCGCCTATGCACTACACAGGCGCACTCCTGAGCGCGCCTATTCATCGTACAACCGCGCCTAGATGCGCGCCTATCCAACCCACAGGCGCGCATCGGTGCGTGCCTGTTCAACCCACAGGCGCGCACCGATGCGTGCATGTTCAGCTCACAGGCGCGCCCCTAGGGCGCGCCTTAAATTCTCCCTCCCGCGCACCCATGTGCGTCTATTCAGTGGCCCCCCGTACCAGCCCTGCCCAAAATTTGAAAGTCTATTTCTATGCAGGATGATTAGACCACTAACCTGATACTCGCACAACGTCGATCGGATACCTCGTGCTCCCTGAAACTCCAAATCTCCTCTGCAATCTTCTCATCCAGTCACTGTAGCAGCAGGTACAAATGAGGTGGTAATGTGGGCCCTACAGCTATATATAGGCCTTTTGCCAAACTTCCACTCACCATTCCGGGAGCCCAAGGTGTCCATTTTTCAAACCGTCTTCAGCCACGGGATCAACATCCCGTCGCCTACATCACAGTAGTCCCTGGGTCACTTTTCGTCCTAGGCCCCTGGGGCGCCCTTTTTTCATATCATGGTCAGGTACGCACGCGCATAGTCACATTTGTTAAATACATGCTCATATCTTTGATTCTCTTCAGATATAGTTCACTTTGGGTATTTGGTTGTTCTGTGTGCAGGTACTTGCTCCTCATTCCTCAACATCATCCGTTCAGGTATATACTTAGCACTGGCATGTAGTCTTTCCCACTGTATCACACTTGCATCTCCAGTCAAGCCCTCTGACGATTACCTCTAGGATCTTCATTCCCGGCTCTGCAGTACCCACGCCTCCATTTGCATCTTCAGTACTGTACCCTGGTAGCATTCTCACCCACATGAGTTGTCCCATTCATAGCACCTTTTGGCACTTTTTGACACTCATGTTGTTCTTCATTTCCTTTTAGGGATGGGAGTCCCGATAGTCTTTCATCATGTCGTGAATCAGCCACATACTCCTTCTCTGCATTTTGCTAGCTTTCCCACCTGGACTCCCAGATTATCTCTTTATGGTTCTATTTTTTTTACCTGCACCTCCGCAGGATCATGAACCCTCCATTTCATCCACAATCAGTTTGCCCATCTGCGAACCTACCTCCATTTCACCCACCTCATACAGAAACTCACCAATGGGGCCCCCACCCTTCATCAGTTTCCCAAGAAAATTATGCCCTCCGTGAGGCACGCTTTTTACACTGAGGCACCCGTTTCTGTATTTGTAGATTTCTCCCCACCATTATTCATTATTTATTGTACAAACGCCTTTATTTCCAGTCATTACCTTTTCTTTTGTCGTCACCGTTGGCGACTTGCCTTCTTTTTGCCACATGCAACCCATGTCACCCTTGGTTGGAGCATTACTTATCATCTACCATTGCTGGCATCATCCATATCTTCAAAGTACTTCACAGGTCCTTTACCTCTACCCTCTGAATTTGTTCACCGTGTCCCGCCTTTGGCACAACTTATCACCAGTCTTGTCGTCCCCCTGCCACTCAACCTTGTTACACAGTTGCGGCCACTTTTTATCCCATACACCCTCCAACCACGGGCAGTCTTGAGTCTTCCCACTTCTTGACTTCGTCTCTGTACCTCTGCTACTTCCTCACCTCAGTAGATTCCACGCAGCCCATTGCTTTTGGAAGCCGCGTCCCCCTTTTGTCGACATCAGCACAATTTTCCGAAAGGGCTACAATATCTTGATTCTCATTCTCCATTTAATGAGAGATCTCAGACGACACAGGGTGAAACACCATTGCTCCCTGTTGTCATTGGCCCCCATAACATTCGATGCCAACACTTGCTCATGTTACGGTGGGTCTTACTTTGCGACTATTGCAGTTTTTATTATCATTTGCCGAAGACCTCTGAACTTGGTAGGGCCATCAATGCTCGCATCATCGTCGTTGCTTATTACCGCGATTATTGCCTTTTTGTTTAGAGTATGTTCCTTTGCAGAATTGTCTTCTGCCTTTATCATTACCGCCCCCGAGGGCACTGCAATTGTCTACACCAACACTTCAGTCATTTTTTGTTTCAGAGTTACATAACACGAGCATGGGGCATGCCCACCTCGTTTGTACACAGTTGTATATTTTACGCACTTTCTGGAAGGTCGGGTTCTACTCGTCCCTTTCTCTTCCAAAGGATTGCTCTCACCGGTCTCACTATTGCTCTCTCTTACAACAACATTCTCAGTAGAAGAAACATTGATGGATTTCGGCTATATGTATGCTCCTAACCTCATCCATCAGGGGGCATCTGTTATCACTGAAATTTCGTCCACACATGGCGACATGAACTCAGCATCGTCAAAACAGGAATGAAGTCATTCATGGCATTGAATTAATTTCACAGCATTGCAAAAGGGTCAAAAACTATACAAAGTAACCAAAAATTAAAGGGCGCTTTACAGAAGTTGGGTGTGTGCGCATATGCGCGGAACAGGAACGTACAATGCGCGCATGCATGCACGATGCGCAGCTGTTGGCGCAAAAACCCGAGCACCTGCTAAACGACGCATTTATGGAATTGGTCGGCCTCCCAACCACTTATGGATCAGCTCCCAAGCACAAGAGTTCGATCCACTTCTAGAGATTTTTTGGGCTCAGGGTTCTCTCGCTCACATCGATTCATTAGACTTAGTCTTTCCCTCTAATGAAGCTATATTTGAGGCAATGACTAGTCCAAACAAACCCTGGGAAGATCTTCATCACCGATCATAATTCCTCTTAGAGTTAAGCAGAATCGAAGCTGGAGAATTCACCTTGACTATGATGGGAGATAGGTCTTGTCCTATTAATCCCTTAGCTACACATGAATTTTATGTTGAGGGTAATATGGAAACTATCGTTAAAACCTTACCGATCAATATCTCCCGAAACCCTGGCGTTGTGGATAATGTTTTCGGCGGAGCTGACGGGTCCCCCAGAGAGATTCAAATCTACACAGATCTTTTTAAATATTTCCGCAAAAAAATTTCCTGGTCTTACGAGGCAATGCTAGGCATCGATCCAAAAATAGTTGAACATGAAATCACAAATTATCCATATGCCAAGACTGTCCGGTAGAAGCTTCATCCAGTTAACCCCGAGAAAGCAACAACCATTAAGATTGAGGTTGAGAAACTGCTAAAATCTGGTTTTATCTATCCTATCCATTTGACCCAATGGGTGTCAAACCCCGTGCTGGTCAATAAAAAAGAAGGCATAATTCGTGTATGTACAGACTTCTGTGATTTGAACAAGGCCCATCCCAAAGATAATTTTCCCACACCATTCATCGAGCAGATAATTGATGAATGTGCAGGTTGCGAGGCCTTCTCTTTCATGGACAATTTTTCAGGATATAATCAAATATAAATCAAACCTGAAGACCAGCACAAAACAACATTCATTTATCCATGGGGTACATTCATGTATCGTAAGATGCCTTTTGGTCTCAAAAATGTTGGAGCCACCTTTCAGTGGTCCATGTATTTTTCTTTCCATGACCTCAAGCATATAGTCGAGGGCTATTTATATGATTTATCATCTCAATCTCGCAAGAGAACGGATCATCCCACACACCTCTGACTTATCTTTGAGTGTTGTTGCTACTTCCGGATTCGCTTGAATCCAAAAAAGTGTAGCTTTTGCATAACATTCGAACATTTTTTAGGTTTCATAGTGTCAACAACAGGGATCATGGTCGATCCCCTCAAGGTTGAGGCAATAATTCAGTTTCCCCCCCCACGCACAATCCTTCAACTTCAGAGTCTACAAGGCAAGGGAAATTTTTTTAAGACGCTAACTATGCAGAGATCACCAAGGGATTTTTGTGCTTACTTAAGAAAGACGTTCCTTTTTATGGGATGAGTCCGCTCAACGCTCTTTTTCCACATTGAAACATGCACTCACAACTGCCCCTCTTCTACGGCCACCTAACTATAACAAGGATTTATTATATCTGGCTGCAACAGAGTCAACCATTGGCATGGTCTTAGTTTAGGAAGATGATTTGTTCTCAGAATATGTCATCTATTACCTGAGACGAGGCCTTGTAGGACCGAAACTCAATTATTCTCATATTGGAAAACATGCATTGGCAGCAGTCCATGTTGTTCAACAGTTCCGTCATTATGTTTTGTTTCACACGACCACCATCCTTGCTGTCGTAAATACATTTCAGTACACGTTGACACGATGAGTAATAGGAGGTAATATCAGTAGATGGATAGCCATCCTTCAGGAGTTTGACTTAGATTTCGTTTCAGCAAAATCCAAAAAGTCACTAATCTTCGCAGAACTTATTTCAGAACTTCCGATTGAGTCACGTGATATTGTGCCCAAACAGTCGCCTATCAGAGAAGATATGTTTTTTATCACCTCTTCGGATCCCTAGTATCCAGATATACTTATATATCTCCAGACTTTAAAGTGCCCCACCACTGCTTCTTTTGATGAGCGTCGACGCATACGCCATCAGGCTAAGAAGTATCTCATACTCAATGATACATTGTATCATAGAGGTGTAGACTGCATCCTACGCTGATGTCTCACTCACGAAGAAGCAGTTATCATGCTTAACGATTTCCATACTGGATCTTGTGGAGGTCATTTGTCCAGTTTGGAAACAACCCAAAAGATTCTATGAGTAGGTTACTTCTGGTCGACACTTATCAAAGGTTGTATCGAATCGGTCAAGAAGTGCCACCCGTGCCAAATCTTCTCTCGAAAGATGAGGGCACATCCTGCTCCCATGTTTCATGTCATTACAGTTGGTCCCTTCACCAAGTGGGGATTGATTACACTACATGCAACCCTCCTTCAGCAAGGGGGCATCGCTATATCATCGTAGTTGTAGACTATTTCACAAATTGGGTTGAAGCTATGCCAACGTTTAAAGATGATGGAGAGACTGCAGATCTGTTTTTATTCAACCAGATAATAGCAAGGTTCGACGTCCCAAGGGAGATTGTCACTGACCATGGAAGTCACTTTCAAAACCATATGATGACCGAGTTAACGTCAAAACTTGGGTTACGGCAGGAACATTCGTCACCCTACTACCCCCAAGAAAATGGTTAGGTGGAAGCTGTGAACAAAACTCTTAAGACCATTCTACAGCGAACGATCAACTCAGAAAAGTCAAATTGGGATTTGATGTTATACTCGACACTATGGACTTACTGAACATATGTTAAGACTACAACCAGTTTCTCACCTTTCCAAATCATTTACAGGTTGGAGGCAGTCTTGCCTATCGAATGTCATATCCCATCTCTAAAGTTGGCAGTACAATTTTTGCCAGACACTTCTCCACTTGAAGAATGGTTAGTATACCTTGAGCAGCGTTGTGATGTGGCCCTGGCCAACGAGGCTTACAAACACAAGGTCAAGTGTTAGTATGATAGGTTTGTTCATCCTTGGATTTTTTCTGAAGGTGACCTTGTCTTGGTCTATGACCAAGATACAGACCCCCTGGGGGCAGGAAAATTCAAACCCATGTGGTTTAGACTTTTCATCATAAAATAGGTAATAAAAAATGGCGCTTATCGTCTGGTTGACTTTGAAGGGAATGATTTGGCGGAGCCTAGAAATAGGCTCTACCTCAACAAGTATTACTCATAGGCAGGTCACTGTGGGTAACTTTTTGTAACACATGTATAGTCTTTGTACTATTACTTTCTAGTTTCTTTTAGTGTTATGGACGTGTTGTTGATGTTATCTTTCGTCACTGTGGCTGATGTCAAGTGATTCCGAGGTGTTTGTTGGGTATGCAGACAGTGCTAGTCGGCACACTCGAAGGTTTTCCTCCAGAACTTGTGTAATCGTTACACCTCAAGGCCAGTTATTATCTTCCGGAGGTGTATGCTTAGGTGACACCACAAACAATATCGCCGAGTATAGTGTAGTTATTGAGTTTCTTCGTGACGCTTTGTCATTTGCTATCTCTCATCTCTGGTTCTATCTCGATGCTTAGCTGGTTGTGTCTCAGTTAAATAGAGTATACCGGGTTCATGATCCAACTTTACACCGACGATTCCTTAGGGTATGTCTCTTACAATGAAACTTTGATTATATTACATATTTTCATGTTCCTAGGAGATTAAATCAAGTTACAGATACTCTAGCTAATCAAATTTGAGATTGGCATCTTGCGCACATATGAAAGAACATTCACATAAACATGTAAATACATTTTTTTCACACATGATCCATAAGACACAAAAGACATAAAAACCATATATAATATCATAAAGTAACCAGAGTACACAGATGGATGCAAACACCTCAAAAATATGACCAATAACAAGTCACGGGGCTTATGCCCTCAAACAATATATACAAGTAGTGTGTGTGGCACGTAAAATGTCTAGCTAAGGTCAGGGCCTGTGGGCCCTGTTATACTGTTCCACAGCGTTGGCTAAACACCAAAATAGCCAGACCCAAGTCCATGGTGCCCCCACTACATGAGGCTGCATAGATGGTGGCAGGTCCTCAATCTCTTCCATAGGGACCGTGCGAGTGAGCGCAGTAAAGTTCCACTCGACTCATCTCAATACCTTCTCATCCTCCCTGGCTAGAAGATCTCATGCTACTGTTGGTCCCCCTATGGCGGTAGGTGCGACCCCTGTCCGAGGATGACGCCTGTTCCTCGCATAGTCAGTCGGTTGCACTGGTCGCACATATGCACACAATGAACACATATCCGTCAAATACTCTGGTATAACAAAAACAAGATGATATATATAACAAAAACAACATAAAAATTACATATGTTTAACAAAAAAAACTACAAAGGTGGAGACTTACCCATCTCCCCTCGCTCCTCACCAAGAGGTACTGGTATCTCAAGGTCTCTTGAGAAATCAATCCTGGCATAGGGGTAATCCTCTATAACCAGGATTTGTCGTGACAACCACGTGAAAAATTCATCGTCGAAGGACTTATTGGTCCTTCCACCACCCTGTCGCGGCAGTAATACTTCCCATCTACACATAGCAGGAAGAGAGGCTTGATGTCCTCATATCACTACTCGAGGAATAAAACTCAGAACTCTCTCAAAAAAGAACAAGCACAAAATGGTCTCGAACCCAAATTTCCTCTATGTCCACAAATGGAAATTTGTCAACTGCCTCTTCATACACTCAAGCAATGTGGTACTCCAATAAAAAAAAATTGCATTTAAGCACTGGACTGCACAGTTCATCTATGCACAGGACGCCTGATGTAGAGCCGTAGAACCAGTGATTTTCCCAATAAGCAACACTATCGCCTGTAGCGCTAAGTCAGTAATATTTCTTATGGGCACCTACGAACTCGAGCGGTCTGTATCATCTACACAGTATAGACCTATCAATTCTGCTATGTTATGCGGCCCCGACGAAAAAGTTTGGAAGTTGACTAGTTCCCCTCTCCGGGAGAGGCTAGTCAAAAAATAAATGTCCTCAGTCATGGGAACCAGTGACTGCCCCTCTAACATGAATGCCTCTACATACAGATGCCAGTAGTCAATCAAGGCATTCAGTAGCCTAGGTTGTGCCTGCATAAAAGGACATAGGAAAAACTTGAGTAACCCACATTGCATCAAAGTAGCCACAGCATTGGGGTCTTCCCTGACCAACTCACTAACCTCTTCATGCTCTCTTTCTCTCCAGTGGACATACATCCTGCAAAACACCAAGGTTCAAGAGGGTTAACCCTTGATTTTTAAGCCTTTTTCATTCAATAAGGGGGTCCACGTGGGCTATAATAGTGACAGTCGCATGTAGATGTGTGCAGAGTTTACTCTGCCCAAATGTACACGTGGTCTGTCCTGAGACAGCCCACGTGGACCTAGGGCTGACATTTTAAAGGTCGACGCCCCCCTAAAAAATGAAACCCAATGCAAAAATAAAGCTTAAAATGCAAGTTAAGAGAGTTTGTACTTACTTGGTCTAGACAGAAGTTTGTTTCGTCCACTGTAGCTCCCAGAATCACCACTTTTATCAAAGGGGGTCTTTTGGCTCTAGAGTCAATTTCCAAATCAACAATGGTGATAACGAGCTGCTAGCTTCTATTTATAGACTTTTTGGCCTCTTTTTGTCACTTTTTTGGCCTCCCTTATCATTTTCTTTAAACCAAAAACCATTTAGAGTGATTCAGGAGTTGCATGGGAGGGATATGATCGGGTATCGGGACATTTTTTTGGAGTTTTGGGTAATTTTCGACGGTTCGTGATTTTTTTTTTCCAAGGATCAACTTGAGCATATAGGTTAGGTTTCTACCCTGAATTTTGTATCTCGTTTTCCTTTTCCTTTTCCATAGGATCGATCCCATCAGGTTGTGACACAGAACCATCATAGTTTCTTTAGAAGTATCGCGACTTGGCGGTAGATCTTACCGAAACATGGATTCCCTAGGTAGATCCTGGTTGCATTATGGTATCCATGCTGTCTCTAATCACTATAGGCTTGGGAGTCCTTATAGTTTCTCATGATTACAAGTTTGAGCCTCATTTGCTTGATTCCTTTTTTCTCTTGACCTCACCCTCAAGACTCCCAAAAGATATAACGAGTCTTCTTTTAAGCCCTTTTCAGACCCTCTAAACATGAAAAAATTGTCAAGCGATCTTGTGGCCTTTCACGCTCGTTAAACTAAAATTTGAAGTCACGTCTGTCCAACGGTAGTTTACCCCTTTTTTGGTCCAGATGGTCAACTGTACAAACAAAGGTATACTCTATGGAACTTCAGTTCTCTAGAAGAGTACTCTCAGGTATCATTTTAACCCTTTTTCGGGCCTGAGGGACTAAATTTACGAAAAAGGAACCCCCACGGAGTCCATAGTTAAGCTCTTTTCAGACTCCCTAAAATTGAAAAGATCGTCGAGTAACCTTATTCTTTCACACTCGTTAAACTTATCCAAAAGAACATTCCTAATGGAGTCAATAGTTAATCTTTTTTCAGACTCCTTAAAAATGAAAAAATGGCCGAGTGATCTTGTCCTTATCACACTCATTAAAATGGTTTTGAATAGACGTCTTGTAGGTGCTAGTTTACCCCTTTTTCGAACCGACTAGACTGTCTTTGAAAAAGGTACCCCAATGGAGTCTCCTTTTATGTTTTTTCAGACTATCTAAATATGAAAAACCACCGATATTACCTTGTCTCGGCTCGTTAAACTTACATCAAAGGACGTTACCATTGTCTGTTTTGTTAACTACGTTTTCATACCTGCGTCTTTGGTATAAATGCCAACTCCATGTTGCTCCCAACTAAACCATCTAAAGCATATCTTATATGCAAGCCTTGTAGCATTTTACCTTTGCATCTTAACACCCTTGGCCCCTGGAGGATTTTTCCCAAGTATCATTATTCTGAACATCAGTATTGTCCTTGTTCCTTGAACTTGTATGTTTGTAACACTCGTTCCTCCATTGTAACGTAACATTCTTTTATTATTTTTCCAAAATCATTGAAAAAGACAAAAAAAAACAAATATACCCCAAAACGAGGAAGGGAAAAGTATTTTCTTTATTGGCAGCATAATGATTCTCCCTTGGATAAAGAACATCTATCTGTTTGTACGTCAAACTATGGGATGTAATACGACCTTAGGAAGCTCTTCTCGCTACATAGAGTTGTGTCCTCCTCCGTTTGGTTATTCTTCCAAACATATGGAGAGTTTGTGTTGCCTCCTACTTCATAAAATTATGATTAATTCCATGTTGCCTAAGTCTCATCATTTGTCGTGATGTTGTCCAAGGGAAGTTTCTACAAATCCTGAGTCGGCCCCTTTGCAATTTGTCTCTTTCCCTCATACCCAACCATCCTGAACATCCAATCAAGTCTTTGTTCGAAATCAATGAAGCCTTCAGTCTGATCTTCAAGATTCTCTAATCCATGACCGATGAGTCGTCGAAGACCTCTGGGTAGTGAAGTCGTACAGTCATATTACATTCCTACCTGAGTTTTGAATATTTTGAATTTGTTGCTCGAGATCTGAAGCCCTCATCTCCAGCCATCAGGCCTTATCAGCTTCTACGAAGATGGATACTCTACATGTATATCTTTTTGATTTAGATATGTAGCTCCGCTGTGTACTGTTTGGAGCTACACTTTATATTGTTATATCACATGGATCTACAGTGTATTTGATTGGTAGCCATGCATTTATTCTATCCCGAGCATGGGTATGCCCACCTCGGTGAGACATTTGTTATTTTGTAGACGGTGCCTCCCAATTCCTGGTTCCTGGGATCACTTGTTCGGCACATCAGTAAAGATTGGTAATGTATTTCGGCCATCAGATGCTCTTCTGACCTCACACATTAGGGGGCATATGTTATGACCCTAATTTGCACCATACATGCTTACCTGGCATCAGGCCATCTCAAATTCCTTCTTTTCCAAAACACTACTAAACACCTCTTCTAAAAACTCCATTTTTAAAAGTCCACGCTAGCTAACCCACTACAGCCCACGTGGATCTACAGTGTCCATGCTAGCTGACCCACTACAACCCGCGTTGACCTTTAGAAGCAAGAAAAAAGGAAAGTTGTCGATGGAACACACAGCTTTGGGTGAGTTAACTGAATCTTCCGACAATGCATGGCCGAGGGTTCACCCAAATACCTAGCTTCTTCTACCCTATAAAAGAAGGGTTAGGGGTCCTATTTGGAGGAGGAGAATAATAGTAAAGAAACTCTACTGAATTGCACATTCCCATTGTCCCAACCCTTTAGCCATCCTTGCGCAAAGAGAGATACAAAGCAAAGAAGTTGGAGGAAATTTGAAGAGGAGCCCAGGATCGGGTTCATGGAGCAGTGGCCGGTCTCAATATTGTAAGTTGATTCATTAAAGTTAATAATAAAGAAATGTTTTTCCCGTCCTACTATATGAGTTCTTCATAGTTTAGTGAATATATGTTTGAATATCTAACCCATTAATCTATAGAAAAAATGCATGTAGAGTTTGTTGCTTGTTTTGTACGTAGTTCAATTTGGGAGGATAACTTCTAGAAAGCGATCAAGCATGAAGAAGGATCGACATCGAACGTCTGAAACAAGGTATGTTCATTTAACCATGTATTTGCTTGAAAGAAATGGGGATTAAGTCTGGGACGACGGTAGAAAGTAGGATTCTTTCAGTCTTATATGCATGCATAATATAACCCTAAATGCTAGTCTGTAGGGGGATTTCCCACAACAACAGAATTGGCGACCATACTGGAGAAGTCTCTATGGTTCCTATGAATATTTTTGGGTATTTTTAAAAGACTGGTTTTCTTTCCTATTTTTTGAAGTTTCTGCAAAGTCTGAGCTAACAGAGATTCTGGTCTTCCATACCAGTCATCTATGTTCTTTGATTGACTGTGTTTTTTCGAGACCCAAAGAGGTACACACGGCCTACATCAAGTCTGCACGCGTGTACCCGTGCCCTACTTTCTTACAGCCCGCATGTAAACGCTTGCTGAAGAAGTAATAGTAGCGTGTATGATTCCAGAAAAGTTTTGAGGCAGTCATCCTCTTCCCTGTCAGAATCAGTCATTCTCAGAGGTTTTCTGGAACTCTTTCTAGTCTTGGTTTTTTACAGTCTATAGCTTAGGGTACATCTCAGATAGGTTTGTTTTACAAAAAAATTTCTTACATTGTTTTCTTTTTTCTATTAAAGAAAGTGTCTAAGCCTTCTAGAGATCTCGGTTCTCAGTATTAGTGGTCTCTTCCTGGTTTGGATTGTCTATTTTTATTTCTTTCATATTTTTAGAGATACACGCGTCTTGTATAAGGCCAACACGCATGTACACAACGTCTGGCTCTACACAGCTCACGTGCAAACGCTTGCTATTGAATTGTCAGTAGTGTGCTTGTGAAGGATAGTTTTTGTTGAGGGTGAGGCAGCCATCTTTTCCCTTGACAAGATTTATACCTCTCAGGTGTTTGAAACTCTGTCCTAGCATTCAGTATCTTAGGTTTAATCTCAGCCATAGATTTCTTTCTTCATTTAAAAGTTTTTTCATCAAAATTTTCTTTAGGGTTTTTAGACAAGTGTGAGAGTCATTTTTTTAAGTTGCTAGTGTGTGCTTTCTTGAAGTGATTCTTTGTGATCTCTGATTAGGCCAGAATTTTTTCTTGGTTTTTGACTTGTTGATATTTTTCCTTTTTTCTTTGTGAGCATTCAAATAAAAGAAAAAATCTTTCATTTCTTTGTTTGGTTGAAAAGTGTTGTTTTGCATTAGTAACAAGGGAAAAGTCTTTTCTTTCTTAAGTTCTTGATAGTTTACTTAGATCGTAAGTAGCTTGTAGTTGAGTGAAATCCTTCTTTAAGTTTGTTGATTCAAAAGATCCTAGAAAATTAAAAATAAAAAATATTTTTGAAAAGTTGTTGAAAATTTGCGTTAAGTGAAAGTTTTTGTTTCCATCTTTCTGTTCATTTTTTACTTTCATCTTTCAAACATCATTAGTTTCACATTCATACCCCTTGACATAATACAAGCCATAAAATTAATGCTAAATCTAAAATTCATTAGACTTTTTATGTTTGTAGGGTTAACCAACTAGTTCAGGATTAGGGCCTTGGATTAGGTTGGAGAGGAAACTCTTAAAGGCCATTAAAATCAAACATTGCATTCTGAGTTAGGGAGTGTCCAAGTCCAGTATCGTGAAATTTATCTGGGACCCCCCTCTCACACAGGGGATAAACACAAGGTCACGTGTGGAAAGGTAGCGGAGATAACCCCTCAAAAGCTGGACCAATCGTAGTGGAGAACACATATAGAGGGCTTGTTTTGGGATTCCGTAGATTGCATTTGCCACAGGGATTCGTGGGTCTCGAATCCATTCGAGGTCCTCAATTTTCCTCCGGACCATTTTCTTTCGATACCCTTGACAGGTTTCAGGCTCGATACCCTGCTCATTGTGGTCTACCCAACTTTCGATTGTACCCGCTTGGTGACTGTTCGCGCGCTAGAAACCTAGTTTCCTATATTTTTTAGGGACATACACAGGTGACTGTGGGGGTATACCACGGTACCTAGGATAGACATCGGGCCACACTTTGCAGAGTATACCCGAAGGGTGCTTCCGTGTTCGAGTTGCAATTGCACCGGTAAGTTTCTCTAGTGTTGGTTGTTGTAACTGTTCTTCCAATTAATTTAGTGTTTGCCTGTCTTATCTCTTAGGGACTGTTGTTCCTGAGTTTGTGTTTTAAGGCTATAAAACACACCGTCAAGGAATCCGACTAAAGGTTTTTAAGATAATATGTTTAGGAGAAAGAAACAAAGAAAAACTAGATCAGAGTCAATTTCTCAACTGTCTCTGTCTTTCTTCCCGTTGTTCTTGGACGCTTATGTCACGTTCGATTGCAGCCCACGACCTTTCTAACTCAGCCCTATTTGTTGCAGTTTGCAAGATTGTGTTAAATAAATTTAGTGCAATGCTTGCTTGATCTTGTAGACCAGGTTCTACGTTAGGTTGTCTACCGTTAGGAACTGTCATGGGTGATTGAGATTTAAATATTTGTAAAGGGTTTTTTTTGTATATTGGTTACTTCAGACTTTCAGAAAAGATATTGATGAAACAACTTTAAAATCTAAATAGTAATGTAAAGACACAACAAAGGCCGTCTCTTGGTTTTGTGACAATTTTGAAATTGTTGACAAAGAAACACAACAGAGAGAAATATAAGTCTTTTATTTGGAAAGAATATTATATTTTAGTTAACAGTAATGAAAGAGACATAGGATTTCTAACAAAAGGAAATATTAAGGAACAAAAGGTTACAGGTCTTAAAATCACTAAAGTAATTCTAGAGGAAAAACTGTAACACATTCAACATCCAAACCAATCTGAAACAATAAACAACAATTGCATATAATTCCGAATTGATTTACTTGCTAGAAACGCACATTAAGAAGAAAATTTAACAAATAATGATAGACAAGGGAAGAAACATAGTCACGAAATTGCAGGATTCAGAATCTTGTTGCGATTTATATTCCCTTAAACTTCAAAGCTGGTAGTACAAAAATGTCTTTTTCCAAAATTTCTGAAGCCTTGTTTTAGCCTCTTGAAATTATATTTATACCTTTCTTTCAAAACTTTCCGTTGGTATCTAACCATCTCCCTAATCTTTCGGTTGCATAAACTAACGTCAACCGTTTACAATTTATTTAGAAATTCTAAAAATAGAAATATTTACAAAGTTTTAACTTAGAGATGAAGCAATTTCTTTATCTGCTTCGACTTCTTGAACATGTTTTTCTAAAAAGTTCACCAACGCTTTGGGAGCTTCTGGTACTTCGTTTGCTTCAAATGAGAAGAAACCTCTTTGCAGGTCTGGCAACTATGTTGTAATTGTTTTCTCTGTGGACTTAATTTTCTCTAGTCTCGAACTGGAGCCCATCATCCACTTCTCAATTTCTGAAATGTTGACTGCTTTGACATTTGAGATTTCCACTTTCTTTTCTTCAAGCTCCTTTTTTATTTTCAGCTGATGCCTATTAATGTTGATTTCTCCTAATGACTCAGAAAATCCATCAGTCCCGACCTGTGCTGAATCTTTTTCAATAGCATCGAAGATTTTTTTGACAATCTTCAATAACTCCTTTTGTTATTCTTTTATATCCTTCCAATTTTGTTTCCCATACCTTTAGCATCACATCCCCTTTCAACTTCTCTGAAATAGATAACTTCTGGGATTTTTCAACTTCTTCTTTTTGTAAAGAAGTTATTGTCCTTTGGAAATAATTTCTTGCTGCTTTTGCCTCTCTTTCCTTTTGCACTGTCTTGTCCATAGATTTTTTAGATTCTTGAAAATAACTCTGGATGATTTCCAGATTACAGAAAACCTTCTATTGTTCTTCCTCAATATTTGTATATATTTATGATGCTTTAGTCTTGAATTGATCTATTCCAATCACTTGATTAGTGATTGAAATGATTTTATCTTGCAGAGATTTATTTTCATTACCCAACTTCTGCACTTGTTCTTGGGTAATTTGAATCATCTATTTTGCTTCAGTCAAGTTTTCATTTAACTTTTGGATATCCTGGATATCTTTTAGTCTGGTTTTCTCAAGAGCTTTTTGTATTCCCAAACCGATTATTTTTTCATTTTCTTTCAACCTGTCCTGTAGCTGTGTAATTTCCTGATCCTTCTGCTCTATCATATTAATCAAATTTCCTACAGAGTACATATTGGCCGATTCTATGGCCCCCATAGTCCCTGCTAACTCTGTAGCAAATTCACCTTCGTTCAACTTCTTACCATCAATAATAATTTTGTGTTTTTTGACTGTTCTTTCTCCCATAGGATGTAATTCTTGTTTCAACACAGCTCTCCATTTTTTGCTGAAGAAATAATCTGATGAAGGTATTTCATCTCTGCTGATTGGTTCCAAGTCACTTATGTATAAAACTCCTTCGTGAGGAGTTCCAAAAGTAGCCTGCAGTGGGGTTAATGTTGTAATGGGGCTCCCAAGTTCCTGTGATTTTTTTCCCCCAACTGTTTCTGGAATATCATCAAGGTTTATTGGACTTGAATCTGCTCCTTTCTCTTTTTCTGTTTGTGTCTCTTTGCTCTGGGAACTTTCTGTATTCTGAGGAGGAATCTCGGAATCTTTCAATTTTCTTTTATCACTTGTATCATACTGTATAATGGTTTCAAAACCTGGAGTAATGGTTTCTGGCACTTGCACTGATGTTGACACTTCACCTTGCAAAATCTTTGGCAAACATTGTCTTCTATTTCTTTGGAAAGATGCAAACCCCACATGTGCATCAGGTGACAAGGTTTGCACTCTACTCTGAACTTCCTCATAAGACTTAGCATTTTTAAAAACATCATCATAAAATGAAACTTTATGTTCATATGCTTTTAACCCACACTGTGTGACATGCCGATAGATTATTTGATATGGGTCATGTTTCCTGTGTTCTATATCCACTAAATTCACTTCACTCAATGATTCGGCTTCAGACTTGTATGACCCATGTTTAGTAAAACAAATTTCCCTAAATAGACCAGAAAAGATGGCCATGCCTTCTTTTGTTGAGCTTTCAATTCATTTCCAATACCACCATTTATCAATTGATGAGCCACTTCTCTACATATTAACCTGTCTGGTAAAACTTTGGGCAGTGCATGAGGCAGAATAGAACAACCATAAACTCTCACATAGGAAAAATTTTCTTCGATGAACTAGTCAGCCACTGTTTTGAGGTTTTCTATTATGGCATTGGAAATGCGAGGAGGTTCGCATCTGAAGAAAATTCTGTGTAGAGGAATAATTACATGATGGCAAATCTCATAAAAATTATTTTTGGCATTTTCCTCCCAAAGAGCTGAATGGTACTTATGGATAGGCTCTGTGCAAGAGGCGTCCCAACTCCAATGCATTAGTGGGAAAGGAGTTTTAAAACAGATAGCATCCATTATATAGGCTGACATATAAAAGGCCACTGTTTGTCCCTTTGACCTAACTGTTTGATAATTCATGACCTCTGTAGTGATATTGTCTGATAAAATCTTATGCTAATTGAAACTACGCCCCTCTGAAACTTATTCTAAGAAAGGTGTCCATTCTGCACTAAAGTGATAAGGATCCTTTTTCCCATATAGTCTACATAACATCATGGCTAAATACACCATATATTCATTTAATGAAGCTGTAGCATATATCCCATGCAAATCGGCCCTAAATTTGTTTTCATCTCTGGCCCATCCCCTTATCATGTCAGGGTATGTTTGGCCACCTTCAACGCACTCTTTTTGTTGAAATGCAGCTAAAAACTCTGAATTAAAAGTGTGCCTATGATTGGGCGATAGCTTATACATTACTTGGATATGTTCGGGCCTGAATGAGCCGATAACAACTCCTTTCTCGTTCAGAATACTCCTGGTCGGAACATCCACTTTGTCTAGTGCCCAGGCAACCATGTCAGTATAGGAAACCAATCTTGGGCGCGCGACAACCTTATGAAGCCCAGTCTCGGCGATATCTCGGAGATGATTGTCTGTACCATTATCCACATATGAGAGTTCATCCTCCATTTTCTCTGCAATTGTCGCCCATGACTTAACATAGTGTACTACTCCAGCTGCAGTAGTGTCTGAAATGATATCACCTTCCGGTTGTTCTTCAGTTTTCTTTGAAGCCTTTTTGGGCACCATAGGTCTATATTTACCAGCTCTGTGTTCAGTACCTCAGCAACAAGAATTCAGGAAAACAAAGCTGCCAATAGTGGAACAATCTCAAAGAAGAGGAAAAAACTCTGTGTTCACTTGAATACCTGTAGCAGAGCAGAATTCAGCTTCGAAATAATGTAAATGTTTTAAAAATTATTTCGAATATATCGTAAAATCTTCGAGATTTGTACTCTGTTATGAAATAAATGCAAAAGATATCTGTGAATATATGCATTTAAAGTTTGTACCTGAGCTTCTCCGATATTTTCAAATATGATAGAAACTTACCAAATTGAATAATTGCCATATAAAAATCATTTATTAAAAGTTTAAAACCTTAAACCTTGTTTCTGAGAATGATTAATTAATGTTAATCTTAATTTAACTTGAAAACACTTTCATCAGGATTTCGAAACTTTTGATGTCAAGAAAATAATTCATCACAAAAACTTGATCGCCGAAATCGCGATACATTATTTAAGTTAAAACAGTTTTATTATTTTAATTAATCGAGATTAACCTTTTCGGGATTTCATTAATCGGGGATCGGGAAATCGGAGAATCCGAGGTCATGAAAACTGATGTTCACAAAACCACGAACTCCGATATCCCGATATGATGTTTATTCTTAATCATGCTTAACAATGATTAAATTATTCCCAAACCTCGCTTAATGGGTAAATCAGGGATCGGGAAATCAGAACATTTGATGACAAGTTTCTTTGTTCTTGCAAAATCGCGAATCTCGATTTTGCGATGAAATTAACTTAAAGTTTTAAAACCCTTTTTAGATCTTATTTAAGTAAATAATGTTTTTTTTAATTAAGGATTAATGTATCGGGAAATCGGGGATCGGGATTTCGCTATTTGATTTGAGTTGAACATTGTTATTTCCAAACTCCGAATCCCGATATCCCGATATGAAATTAACATTTCTTAAGTTTTAATATTACTGTTCATTTATAAAATAGTTTGGAACATACGTTCGTTTAGATTTTAATCATTCTTTATCTAAAAATGAACCACAAAGGCGTTTTGAATCTGTTGGGGGTGAAAATTTTTGATTTAGAAAATTTATATATTTTAAAAACTCAAAGCTACAAAATTTTTCATCATTAAGATCAAAAATCCAAGGTCTGTTTCAACATAGGCTCCAACTGGGGACCTCGTCTCCCTGCGGGACGAGGAGAACATGCAGACTCAATGCCTACATTGGGTAATGGGGTCAAATTTTATCGCTGATAAACTGTTCAAAAGTAAGAAAAGAGAACACGAACAGTCTTTGAAGACCTTTTCAAAACTCATCACTTATTGAAATTCAATTATGGTCTTCTTCAGAATTTTCCTTCTCATTCTAAAATTTAGTTAGTATTGAGATAGTTAGAACAATCTTTTAGAAGCTCAACAAATTATCAAACATTTCAGCTTGCATCAATTGAAATAGAATTCATCAATTTAAAACTGGGAAGCTCTATTTGACCTAAGGAGAATATCGAGTTTTCGAAAAAAGGATAACTAGAACAGAGTTATAGATAAGTGCAACAACCTTACAGATACCTCAGACATTGCTTCACTGCCAGCAGGCCTGTTCAGTACCCCGGTGAAGTTATCTGTCCCTCTTTACTGAATTTCCTTTCACCGCTTCGATAGCTAATTTTATGTTCAGACATTGCTTCACTGCCAGCAGGCCTGTTCAGTACCCCGGTGAAGTTATCTATTTTATATTTTCAGACGAGGGCAATCATTTAAATGAATTTCCTTTCATCGTCTGTATGACTAGATGGGGGCAATCAATTATGAATTTCCTTTCACCATCTGTCTTATGTTTAGCTTAGGCTTACGAAGCGGGGGCAATCAGTGATACTAAATATATCAGGGTTGGTGATCTGTGTAAAATTTTATAATCAAGGTTTGTCAACTTGTTTTCATTATTCTAGGCCACGTTTTCTCAACCTTCAAAACTTCCTGAGTCTATAGAGAAAAAAGGGAAAACCTTTTCAAGGGATCTTCTTTTGAGCAAGCTAAAAAGTTCAGACAAATTGTTAAACGACTTAAGATATACAGATTTAATCTCAAACTTAACCATTTTTAGTCTGAGAGGAAAAAGATGAATGTTGACCTATTTGAATTCAATCATTTGATAAATTTCAAATCCAAAACAAAATCTCTTCAACTTTCAGATACATGTCTCAATATCAATACTCTTATATTAGTTTGTCGTAATCAAGTACAAAACATGCAGCAAGTATGTGTTCACAGACTTGAGATATAACTGCACAGGAAAGCAGGGCATTCAGTCTTATGTCTTCGAAGATACGAAGACTAGACAGGCTCCTGGCCGACTGCTCAGGCAGAAACTATCTCGGAGACACAAAATTATTTTTCTTTATATTTTTAAGATTTTACAAATTTTTATTTTTGACATAATAATTTATTTATTTATTTTTTTTAACAATTTGAGAAAGGAATCTGTATGTACACATTTATTTTATTTTATTTTAATTTTTATTTATCTATATACATATAATTTATTTATTTATTATTATTATTATTATTATTATTATTATTATTCCATGTAATGCTTCAAGAATCATGCATTAACAGGAGCATTTAGGATCTTACCATCTAGATTTTCCAGTAGAAAAGAGTTGTTACCTTCAGACGATGATATTTTAAAGGGTCCATACCAGATGTGATCAAATTTACCGTTTTTACCCGAATCTTCCTTTCGTGCATCCCACCTTAGGACTAGATCTCCTGGAAGAAAATGTATGTTCTTAGACTTTCGATCAAACAACAACTTCATATTATCCCGGTACCTCTGTAGCTTTTCGTCTATTACATCCCTGTGTTGCTGGACTTCAATTAATTGGTTTATTCTTCTGGTAAGAGGATTTGGCTCTTCCTTCTCATCCTGCCACAACTTCATTACAAGAAGTGCTAAGTTTATGGGTAATACCACGTCTATACCATAAACCATTTGAAATGGTGAGGTACCAATTGATTTCTTTGTTCCTATTCGATTTGCCCATAATGCATACTTTAAATGTAGGTGCCAAGATTTTTTATTTTCCTTTAAGACCTTCTTAATTATGTTGATCAAACTCTTATTAGAAGATTCAGCCAATCCGTTTCCTTGTGGATAATATGCTGTAGAATGTCCTAATACAATGTTATATTTTTGACAGAAACTAATCATTTCCATTGACTTGAAAGCTTGAGCATTATCTGTTACTATTTTTCTGGGACATCCAAATCTTGCCAATATATTCTCTTCCAAAAATTCTATAACCACTGAGTCAGTGGCTTTCCTGGTAGGAATTGCTTCCACCCACTTGGTGAAATAATCTGTGGCAGTGAAAATCCACCTATGTTGGGCGCTTGAATGTGGGTTTATCTCACCGATGAAATCAAGCCCCAATTGTTGGAAAGGGGCTTCTGTTTTGACTGGAACTAACGGCATAGCTGGTAACTTCTGTTTCCTAGTGAAAAACTGACAAGGGTTACAAGCCCTTACCTTAGCATTTACATCAGGAAACAGCTTGGGCCAATAATAACTGGCCCTCAAAATTTTGTATGTTGTTTCTCTCCAGGCATGATGTCCTCCACAGACACCTTCATGGAACTGATTTATGACTTCCTCTGTCTCTAATTCAACCAAACAAACTAAGAGGAAACCAAGTGGGTCTTTCCAGTATAACTTTTTCTCAGAAATGCAATATTTAACTGCATCTAATTTCAATGTTCTGGCTTTGGAAGCTGACAATTCATCTGGACATTTCAAAGTTAAAAGATATGTTACTATATCTTTATACCAATCAGATGAAATGAATTTATCCTCAACCTTGTTTTCAATTATTTGATCATCAATTTCATTCATATCTATCCAACC
>ML787004.1:88594-111085 GCA_009831015.1 Picea engelmannii | reverse complement strand
TCTGAATTAAAAGTGTGCCTATGGTTGGGCGATAGCTTATACATTACTTGGATATGTTCGGGCCTGAATGAGCCGATAACAACTCCTTGCTCGTTCAGAATACTCCTGGTCGGAACATCCACTTTGTCCAGTGCCCAGGCAACAATGTCAGTATAGGAAACCAATCTTGGGCGCGCGGAAATCTTATGAAGCCCAGTATCGGCGATATCTCGGAGATGATTGTCTGTACCATTATCCACATATGAGAGTTCATCCTCCATTTTCTCTACAATTGCCTCCCATGACTTAACAGAGTGTACTACTCCAGCTGCAGTAGTGTCTGAAATGATATCACCTTCCAGTTGTTCTTCAGTTTTCTTTGAAGCCTTTTTGGGCGCCATAGCTCTATATTTACCAGCTCTGTGTTCAGTACCTCAGTAGCAAGAATTCAGGAAAACAAAGCTGCCAATAGTGGAGCAATCTCAAAGAAGAGGAAAAAACTTTGTGTTCACTTGAATACCTGTAGCAGAGCAGAATTCAGCTTCGAAATAATGTAAACGTTTTAAAAATTATTTCGAATATATCGTAAAATCTTCGAGATTTGTACTCTGTTATGAAATAAATGCAAAAGATATCTGCGAATATATGCATTTAAAGTTTGTACCTGAGCTTCTCCGATATTTTCAAATATGATAGAAACTTACCAAATTGAATAATTGCCATATAAAAATCATTTATTAAAAGTTTAAAACCTTAAACCTTGTTTCTGAGAATGATTAATTAATGTTAATCTTAATTTAACTTGAAAACACTTTCATCGGGATTTCGAAACTTTCGATGTCAAGAAAATAAATCATCACAAAAACCCGATCGTCGAAATCGCGATACATTATTTAAGTTAAAACATATTTATTATTTTAATTAATCGAGATTAACCTTTTCGGGATTTCATTAATCAGGAAATTGGATATCGGGAAATCGGGGATCGGGAAATCGGAGAATCCGAGGTCATGAAAACTGATGTTCACAAAACCGCGAACTCCGATATCCCGATATGATGTTTATTCTTAATCATGCTTAACAGTGATTAAATTATTCCCAAACCTCGCTTAATGGGTAAATCGGGGATCGGGAAATCGGAACATTTGATGACAAGTTTCTTTGTTCTTGCAAAATCGCGAATCCCGATTTTGCGATGAAATTAACTTAAAGTTTTAAAACCCTTTTTAGATCTGATTTAAGTAAATAATGGTTTTTTTAATTAAGGATTAATGTATCGGGAAATCGAGGATCGGGATTTCGCTATTTGATTTGAGTTGAACATTGTTATTTCCAAACTCCGAATCCCGATATCCCGATATGAAATTAACATTTCTTAAGTTTTAATATTACTGTTCATTTATAAAAGAGTTTGGAACATACGTTCGTTTAGATTTTAATCATTCTTTATCTAAAAATGAACCACAAAGGCATTTCGAATCTGTTGGGGGTGAAATTTTTTGATTTAGAAAATTTATATATTTTAAAAACTCAAAGCTACAAAAATTTTCATCGTTAAGATAAAAAATCCAAGGTCTGTTTCAACAGGGACTTTTTTAGTGTGTGTTGTTTTTGAACGACTAGAACACCCTAGAGTGTCTTTGATCTTCTCACACAATAGAGGATCACAAGCTCCTCCAGTCACAAAGGATTCTTGGCCTCTCGCCGGTTACACTGGAGCCACCCCCGCCACCACTAAGGCGAAAACTAGACCAACAAGGGTCTTTTGAAACGACTGGGTCCCAAGAAATTGTGCCTGACCAACATCCAGAGGAGTCAACCATTTTAGATCTTGGAGCAAAAGATTTTGGTCTGGTTGAAACCTCCACCACTGATCTTTCGACACCCAACATCGTATTGATTCATCCTTACGAGTGCCAGATAGTGTCGCACGCAGCAATGGAAACAAATGTTGTTACTCCTTCTAGGAATTCTTCAATTCCCACTATGGTTGTCACCACAGGAGAGTTTCCACCTCCTAACCCACTATCACTGGTCCGAGCCACCATGGTCTCGACCGCCTCTACATCGCATAGTGGTTCGATCCCATCTTTGGCGGCGGCCACAACCCCTTTCACACCAAGTGAGACAGGCCCTCTGTTCTCATACAGGATGCCTAGTTCAAGTACAAGTCCTGTACTTTCCTACTCCACTTCACGGACTTCAAGTTTGGGGGCAGGTAGCTCTAACGCTCTTCTATAAGGACACATGGGGGGAACTCCTGCTCCTTTTAATTCTTTCCCTTATGGGAGAGGTCATATACCTCCTTCATCCCCTTCACTCGGTGGCACGCATCAACAATCTGTCGGGCCACCTGCACACCATAATTTACTTAGATCAAAGAGTCAAGGACCACCTTCGCATAATATGTGGGTAGGTTCGACACCATTTTCTTTGTTTGGTGCATTTGGTAACAATGCCTTCTCGTCAGCTACTTTCCCAACTGGGGGCAACCCTGGTTATGGACAACCTATTGCTATGCAGGGTAATATTCCTGCACAGGGGGCACACCCAGGAACTTCTTCTGCATCAGGGCCTTCGAATTCTTGGCAGGGATCAGTTCCCTCGTCAGGAATGCCAATCTGGGGTATTTCTTTTCACAATCAATGGAACCCCAGACAAATCACTATGCCCATCCCCATGGGACCGACATGGGGAAATCCTTCCCAAAGTCCTTTGAATGTAATGCAAGCCCGACCATCTATGTCCTATTTTGGAAATCATTCGATGATGTCTCCTCACACGCAAAATCCATACCCTGGCCATGGCCATGGTTTTTACCAGAACCCAGGCCAACAGCCGAACTTTTCCTGGCAACCTGGTGCCAGCCAAACTCTAGGCCCCTTTTTCCTAGGTTATCACCAACAACCCAAACTACCCTTCCTGGCAACCTTGCATTTTCCAGACTTGACAAGGTTGTTGAATGACCCTATCTGTCATGATCCGCGTTGGCCTCCTATGTCGACGAAGTTGCCTTCGGACATCCCAAAGTTCAAAGCCAAGCCTAACGAAGATCCAGGGGATCATGTGACTACCTTCAATCTTTGTTGCTCATCTAACTCGTTGAAAGATGACTTCTTACAGTTGTGATTGTTTCAATGTACTCTCATTGGGAGTGCTGCGAAATGGTACATTGAGCTCAATCGCTTAAGATACTCTTCCTTTGGCGAACTGTTGATGGCTTTCCTAAACCATTTCTAGTTACCTGTGAGATACGATGTTGGCACCAAATTGATGGCCAATTTCTCACAAACAAAAGTGGACCATATCTTTGATCACATCCGAGAATGGAGACGCCGAAAGAGTCTAATTAAGGTACCAGTCCCACCAACATTCCTGCTCAAGTGGTTACTTAAGTCTTTGGTTCCATAGTTGTCCAAAGACGTCACGACGTCGGGAGTATTTTCTAAAGAAGACGCCATCATGAGAGCTCAATAACTTGAGCTAATCTATTCTCAGTCCAGTTTATTATATGATATCTTGCCAAATGCGCCACACTCAATACTTGATAACATGATACAGAGAGCCAGACCACATGCCGATGGTATTGTTGGTTCAACACAAACAAATCTCGTTGAGCAATTGGCAAAGCAGTTGTAGTAGTTGTCTATACAACACATAGCGGCCAACCAAACTACTGCTCCCCCTACCAAACCATCGGATGTACACACAGTGCAATCGGCTAATCCAAAGGCCACCCAACAGCCTGAAGGAAAGAAAAAACAATGCAAGAAGGGTAAGGGGGATAAAAAACCTATCGATAATGTAGGAGGGGACAACACTGAGAAACAGAAGGTGAGGTATCCATGCAACTTATGTGCTGAAAAACACCCGACCCATCTATGTCCTCGGCTTGCAGAAGCCCAAAAGTTTGTGACGCAGAAATAGCCTATTGTGTTAACCAATCCATTTCACCAGGGAAAAATCTAACCCAAGCCTCTGCAAGCATGGAAGGGAGCAGCCAAGGACCCTCTCCTTCTTCGAACAACCCCGCATCCACGAATGTATATATGGTGAAGGGTGATTCTTTTATATCAACTAGAGCGCATGACTATAGTAAACCAAGCACTTATGAGAAGGGAAAAGAAGCCGAACTCCCATCTATTGCTCTACAGATTGAGAAAATGTTGGGCCAAACAATGACACACATCCCCAAAGGCGCGTTCAAAAAATCTTCTCACAACCCAAATGCAAGGGCCGCCCAGAACTATGTTGTGGTGGAAGATTTATCACAAACCCTTTGTGCGATGTCCACTTTGGAGGTCCTCCAAATCCGCCCTTCCCAGAGGAAATCCTTGTTAACTGCTTTAGGATCTACTGAGACTTGTAATCCAGGTACAATCATGCTGGATACAACCGACCTAAAACCTTGTCTACCTTACCACATAGCGTTTCAGATAGTAGTGGCTTATCCCATGGAAATTTTTACTCTAAATATCTTCTGCACGGTGGTCGATGAGGAAGCCTCAACATGCGTTATGTCATTGGCATGTTGGAAGGTCGTTGGCCAACCCGTTTTTGTCTCTGTCACCTACTCTCTTCACCGCTTTCGATGGTCGTTCATTCCAACCACATGGTATCATTCCCTCTTTCCCCATGGAGTTAGGAGGGAAGACCGTGTGTGTCGAGGTAGAGGTAGTCAATGCGTCCCTCGAATATAACCTCTTGGTAGGAAGGAGTTGGACTTATGCCATGCAAGTTGTGGTTGCTACAGTTTTCTGGGTCTTGTTGTTTCCACATGAGGGCCGGATAGTGACCATCGATCAATTATCTTTCTCCAGACCTGACCCTTCATTGGGGGCATCCACAGTCCTGATGATTGATAATCCTCAACCAGGCGTAGTCAATGTAGGGGTTGGTTTATGCCCATCGTTGATGGGTACCATCGATTACCCACCCCCTCAAGGAAATATCAATTTATATCCAATCACCATAAGGTTGAGATTTTTCAAGTTTCATCATTCGACACGACTTACTTAGACGATACGTGGATGCTTCCTTCCCCATCGGCCACGATGAATGGCACAGGGCACCCGGGCATGTCCATTCCCTTGTCCGTAGTTGAAGTAGCGTAGTCTTTAGTCTAGCAAGACTTAGCCAACACTGATCCAACTCCTACACAAGAGTTCGATCCACTTCTAGAGCCTATTTGGGCTCAGCGTTCTCTTGCTCACACTGATTCATTAGACTTAGTCTTTCCCTCTGATGAAGCTATAATTGAGGAAATGACTAGTTCGAGCAAACCCTGGGAAGATCTTCATCACCGATCATACTTCCTCCCAGAGTTAAGCATAATCGAAGCCGAAGAATCCACCTTGACTATGACAGGAGATACGTCTTGTCCTATTAATCCCTTAGTTATACACAAAGTTTATGCTGAGGGTAATATGGAAACTATCGCTGAAATCTTACTGATTAATATCTCCTGAAACCCTGGCGTCGTGGAGAATGTTTTCATTGGAGCTGACTGCTCCCCCGGAGATATTTAAATCTACACAGATCCTTTTAAATATTTTTGTGTTTTTTTTGCCTGGTCTTACAAGGAAATGCCAGGCATCGATCCAAAAATAGTTGAACATGAAATCACAACTTATCGAGATGCCAAGCCTATCTGGCATAAGCTTCATCCAGATAACCCAAAGAAAGCAGCAACCATTAAGGTTGAGGTTGAGAAACTGCTAAAAGGCGTTTTTATCTATCCTATCCATTTGACCAAATGGGTGTCAAACCCCATGTCGTTCAATAAAAAATAAGGCGCAATTCATGTATGTATAGACTTCCATGATTTGAACAAGGCCTGTCCCAAAGATAATTTACCCACACCATTCATCGACTAGATAATTGATGAATGTGCGGGTTGCGAAGCCTTCTCTTTCATGGACGTTTTTTCGAGATATAATCAAATACAAATCAAACCCGAAGACCAGCACAAAATGACATTCATCTGTCCATGGGGTACATTCGCATATCATAAGATGCCTTTTGGACTCAAAAATGTTGGAGCCACCTTTCAGCGGGCCATGTCTTTTTCTTTCCATGACCTCAAGCATATATTCGATGCCTATTTAGATGATTTAGCATCTCAATCTCATAAGAGAACGGATCATCCCACACACCTCCGACTTATCTTTGAGCGTTGTCGCTACTTCCGGATTTTCTTGAATCCAAACAAGTGCAACTTTTGTGTAACATCCAGATGTTTGTTAGGTTTCATAGTGTCAACAACAGGGATGATAGTCGATCCCCTCAAGGTTGAGGCAATAATTTAGTTGCCCCCCCCCATGCACAATCATTCAAATTCAGAGTCTACAAGGCAAGGAAAATTTTTTAAGACGTTTCATCGCTAAATATGTTGCGATCACCAAGGGATTTATGCGCTTACTTAAGAGAGACGTTCCTTTTTATTGGGACAAGGCCGCTAAACACTCTTTCTCTGCATTGAAACATGCACTCACAACAACCCCTCTGCTCCAGCCACCTAACTATAACAAGGATTTCTTATTATATCTAGCTACAACAGAGTCAACCATTGACAAGGTCTTAGTTCAAGAAGATGATTTGTTCTCAGAATATGTCATCTATTACCTGAGCCGAGGCCTTGTAGGACTGGAACTCAATTATTCTCATATTGAAAAACTTGCGTTGGCAGTAGTCCATGCTATTCAACGGTTCTGTCATTATGTTCTATTTCACAAGACCACCGTCATTATTGTCATAAATCCATTTCAGTACATGTTGACACGACGAGTAATAGACGGCAAGATCAGTAGATGGATAGTCATCCTCCAGGAGTTTGACTTAGATTTTGTTTCAGCAAAATCCAAAAAGACACTAATCTTCGCAGAACTTATTTTGGAACTTCCAGTTGAGTGAGGTGATCTTGTGCCTAAAGAGTCACCTATCAGAGGAGATATGTTTTTGATCACCTCTTCAAATCCCTAGTATGGAGATATACTTATCTATCTCTAGACTTTAAAGTGCCCTACCACTACTTCTTGTGATGAGATTCAACGCATACGCCATCAGGCTAAGAATTATCTCATACTCGATGATACATTATATTAGAGAGGTGTAGATTGCATCCTACGCTGATGTCTCACTCACGAAGAAGCAGTTATCGTGCTTAATGATTTCCATACCGGAGCTTGTGGAGGTCATTTTTCTAGGTTGGCAACAACCCAAAAGATTCTACGAGCAGGTTACTTTTGGCCAACACTTATCAAAGATTGTATCGAATCAGTCAAGAAGTGCCACCTGTGCCAAATCTTCTCTCGGAAGATAAGGGCACATCCCATTCCCATGTTTCTTGTCATTACAGTTGGTCACTTCACCAAGTGGGGGATTGATTACACTACATGCAACCCTCCTTCAGCAAGGGGGCACCGCTATATCATCGTAGTTGTAGACTACTTCACAAAGTTGGTTGAAGTTATGCCAACGTTTAAAGATGATGGAGATACTGCAACTCTTTTTATTCAACCAGATAATAGCAAGGTTCGATGTCCCAAGGGAGACTGTCACTAACCATGGTAGTCACTTTCAAAACCAGATGATGACCGAGTTAACGTCAAAACTTGGGTTATGAAAGGAACATTCGTCACCCTACTACCCCCAAGAAAATGGTCAAGTGGAAGTTGTGAACAAAACTCTTAAGACCATTCTACAACGAACGATCAACTCAGCCAAGTCAAATTGGAATTTGATGTTATACTCGGCACTATGGGCTTACCAAACATCTATTAATACTGCAACTGGTTTCTAACCTTTCCAACTCATTTACGGGATGGAGGTAGTCTTTCCTATCGAATGTCAGATCCCGTCTCTAAAGTTGGCAGTACAATAATTGCCAGACACTTCTCCACTTGAAGAATGGTTAGTATACCTTGACCAGCTCAATGAGTAGCGTCGTGATGCGGCCTTATCCAATGAGACTCAAAAACACAAGGTCAAGTGTCAGTATGATAGGCTTGTTCATCCTCGGATTTGTTTTTAAGGCGACCTTGTCCTAGTCTATGACCAAGATAAGGACCCCCTGGGGGCAGGAAAATTCAAACCCATGTGGTTCAAACCTTTCATCATAAAAGAGGTTGTATAAAAGGGCACTTATCGTCTGGTTGAATTTGAAGGGAATGCTTTGATGGACCCTAGAAATGCGCTCTACCTCAAGAAGTATTACTCATAGGCAGGTCACTATGGGTAACTTTTTGTAACATATGTATAGTCCTTGTACTATTACTTTCTAGTTTCTTTTAGTGTTATGGACATGTCGTTGATGTTATCTTTCGTCACTGTGGTAGATGTCAAGTGATTCTGAGGTGTTTGTTGGGTATGCAGACGTTGCTAGTCAAAACACTCGAAGGCTTGCCTCCGCAACTTGGGTAATCATTACACCTCAAGGCCAGTTATTATCTTTCAGAGGTATATGCTTTAGGTGAAACCACAAACAATGTTGTCGAGTATAGTGTAGTTATTGAGTTTCTTCGTGATGCTTTGTCATTTGGTATCTCGCATCTCTGGGTCTATCTCAATGCTCATCTATTTGTGTCTCAGTTAAACAGAGTATATCGGGTTCATGATCCAACTTTACACCGACGATTCCTTAGGGAAGATCTCTTAGAACGAAACTTTGATTATATTACATATTTTCATGTTCCTAGGAGATTAAACCAAGTTACAGATACTCTCGCTAATCAAATTTTAGATTGGCATCTTGCACACATATTAAAGAACATTCACATAAACATGTAAATATGTTTTTTGCACACATGATCCATAAGACACAAAATACATAAAAACCATATATAATATCATAAAGTAACCAGAGTACAAAGATGGATGCAAGCGCCTCAAAAATATGACCAATAACGAGTCACGGGGCTTATGCTCTCAAAAAATATATACAAGTAGTGCTCATGGCACATAAAATGTCTAGCTAAGGTCAGGGCCTGTGGGCCCTGTTATACTAGTCCACAGCGTTGGCTAAACGTTGAAACAACTGGACCCAGGTCCGTGGTGCCCCCACTACATGAGGCTGCATAGATGGTGGCAGGTCCTCAATCTCTGCCATAGGGACCGTGCGAGTGAGCGCAGTAAAGTTCCGCTTGACTCGTCTCAATACCCTCTCAGCCTCCCTAGCTGGAAGATCTCCTGCTACTGTTAGTCCCCCTGCAGTGGCAGGTGCGGCCCCTGGCTGAGGACAATGCATGTTCCTCGCATAGTCATTCGGTCACACTAGTCCCACATCTGCACACAACGAACAAATATCCATCAAATACTCTGGTATAACAGAAAAAACATGATATATATAACAAAAACAAAATAAAAATTACATATGTTTAACAAAAAAAACTACAAAGGTGGAGACTTACCCATCTCCCCTCGCTCCTCACCAGGAGGTACTGGTATCTTAGGGTCTCTCGAGAAATCAATCCCGACATAGGGGTAATCCTCTATAACCAGTATTTATTGCAACAACCATGCGAAGAAGTCATCATCGAAGGACTCATTGGTCCTTCCACCACCCTGTCATGGCAGTAATACTTCTCATCTACACATAGCAGGAAGAGAGGCATGATGTCCTCGTACCACTACTCAAGGACAAAAATTTGGAACTCTCTCAAAAAAGAACAAGCACAAAATGGTCCCGAACCCAAAGTTCCTCTGTGTCTACAAATGAAAATCTGTCAACTACCTCTTCATACACTCAAGCAATGTGGTACTCCAATCAAAAATTTGTGCATTTAAGCACTGGACTACACAGTTCATCTGTGCACGGGATGCCTTATGTAGAGCCATAGAACTAGTGATTCACCCAATAAGAAACACTATCGCCTGTAGCGATAAGTGAGTGATATTGCTTATGGGAACCTATGAGCTCTAGTGGTCTGTATCATCCACACAATATAGACCTATCAATCCCGCTATGTTATGCAGCCCCAACGGAAAAGTCTGAAACTTGACTGGTTCCCCTCTCCGGGAGAGGCAAGTCAAAAAATAAATGTTCTCGGTCATGGGCACCAGTGACTACCCCTCTAACATGAATGCCTCTGCATCCGGATGCCAGTAGTCAACCAAGGCATTTAGTAGTGTAGTTTGTGCCCACATACAAGGACATAGGAAAAACTTGAGTAACCGACATTGCATCAAAGTAGCCACATCATTGGGGTCTTCCCCGACCAACTCACTAACTTCTTCATTCTCTCTTTCTCTCCAGCGGACATACATCTTGCAAAACACCAAGGTTCAAGAGGGTTAACCCTTGATTTTTAAGCCTTTTTCATTCAATAAGGGGGTCCACGTGGGCTATAATAGTAACAGTCACTTGTACACGCATGCAGAGTTTACTCTGCCCGAATGTACATGCGACCTGTCCTGAGACAACCCATGTAGACCTAGGGATGAGATTTTAAAGGTCGACGCCCCCCTAAAAAATGAAACCCAATGCATAAATAAAGACTTAAAATGCAAGTTAAGAGAGTTTGTACTTACTTGGTCCAAACAGAAGTCCGTTTCGTCCACTGTAGCTCCTGGAATCACCACTTTTATCAAAGGGGGTCTTTTGGCTCCAGAGGCAATTTCCAAATCAACAATGGTGATAATGAGGTGCCAACTTCTATTTATAGACTTTTTGGCCTCTTTTTGTCACATTTTTGGCCTCCCTTATCATTTTCTTTAAACCAAAAACCATTTAGAGTGATTCAGGAGTTGCATGGGAGGGATATGATCGGGTATCGAGATAGTTTTTTGGAGTTTTGGGTAATTTTGGACGGTCCGTGAATTTTTTTTTCCAAGGATCAACTTGAGCATATAGGTTAGGTTTCTACCCTGACTTTTGTACCTCGTTGTATTTTTCCTTTTCCATAGGATTGATCCCATCAGGTTGTGACACAGAACCATCATAGTTTCTTTAGAAGTGTCGCGACTTGGTGGTAGAGATTACCGAAACATGGATGCCCTAGGTAGATCCTGGTTGCATTATGGTATCCAAGCTGTCTCTAATCACTGTAGGTTCGGGAGTCCTTGTAGTTTTTCCTGATTATGAGTTTGAGCCTCATTTGCATGATTCCTTTTCACTCTTGACCTCACCCTCAGGACTCCCCAAAGATATAACGGGTCTTCTTTTAAGCCCTTTTTAGATCCACTAAACATGAAAATATTATCGAGCAATCTTGTGGCCTTTCACGCTCATTAAATTGAAATTTGAAGTCATGTTTATCTAGTGGTAGTTTACCCCTTTTTTAGTCCGGACAGTCAACTGTACGAACAAAGGCATACTCTATGGATCTTCAGTTCTCTGCGTCTTAACACCCTTGGCCCCCGAAGAATTTTTCCCGAGTATCATTATTCTGAACATCAGTCTTGTCCTTGCACCTTGAACTTGTATGTTTGTAACACTCATTCCTCCATTGTAACGTAACATTCTTTTATCCTTTTTCCAAAATCATTGAAAAAGACAAAAAACATCAAATATACCCCAAAAAGAGGAAAGGAAAAGTATTTTCTTTATTGGCAGCATAATGAGTCGCCCTTGGATAAAGCACATATGTCCGTTTGTACGTAAAACTATTGGATTTAATACGACCTTAGGAAGTTATTCTCGATACATAGAGTTGTGTTCTCCTCCATTTGGTTATTCTTCCATACATATGGAGAGTTTGTGTTGCCTCCTGCTTCGTAAACTTATGATTAATGCCATGCTACCTAAGTCTCATCATTTGTCTTGTTGTTGTCCAAGGGAAGTTTCTACCAAGCCTGAGTCAGCCCCTCTACAATTTGTCTCTTTCCCTCATACCCGGCCATCCTGAACGTCCAATCAAGTCTTTGTTTGAAATCAATGAAGCCTTAAGTCTGATCATCAAGATTCTCTAGTCCATGATCGATGAGTCGTCGAAGATCTCTGGGTAGTGAAGTCGTATACTCATATTACACTCCTACCCGATTTTTGAAGATTTTGATGTTGTTTCTCGAGCTCTAAAGCCCTCATCTCCAGCCATCAAGCCTTATCAGCTTCTACGAAGATGGATACTCTACATATATATCTTTTTGATTTCGAGATGTATCTTCGTTGTGTATTGTTCGCGGATACACTTTATATAGTTATATGACATGGATCTACAGTGTATTTGATTGGTAGCTATGTGTTTATTCTATCCCGAGCATGGGTATTCCCACCTCGGTGAGACATTTGTTATTTTGCAGATGACGCCTCCCGATTCCTGGTTATTGGGCTCACTTGTTCGGCACATCAATAAATATTGGTAATGTATTTCGGCCATAAGATGTTATTTTGACCTCACACATTAGGGGGCATCTGTTATAACCCTAATTTGCACCATACATTCTTACCTGGCATCAGGCCATCTCAGATTCCTTCTTTGCCAAAACACTACTGAACAACTCTTCTAAAAAATCCATTTTTAAAATTCCACGCTAGCTGACGCACTACAACCCACGTGGATCTACAGTGTCCACGCTAGCTAGCCCACTACAGACCTCATGGACCTTCAGAAGCATGAAAAAGGGAAAGTTGTCGATGGAACATACAACTTTGGGTGAGTTAACTGAATCTTCCAGCCATGCATGGTCGAGGGTTCGCCCAAATACCTAGCGTCTTATAGACTATAAAAGAAGAGATAGGAGTCCTATTTGGAGGAGGAGAATAATAGTGAAGAAACTCTACCCAATTGCACATTCCCATTGTCCCAAGCCTTTAGCCATCCTTGTGCAAAGAGAGATACAAAGCAATGAAGTTGGAGGAAATTTGAAGAGGATCCCAGGATCAGGTTTGCGGAGCAGTGGCCGGTCTCGACATTGTAAGTTGATTCATTAAAGTTAATAATAAGGAAATAATTTTCCCGTCCCACTATATGATTTCTTCATAGTTTAGTGAATATATATTTGAATCTCTAACCCATTAATCTGTAGAACAAATGCATGTAGAGTTTGTTGCTTGTTTTGTACGTAGTTCAATCTTGGGAGGATAGCTACTAGCAAGCGATCAAGCATGAAGAAGGATCGACATCGAACATCCGAAACAAGGTATGTTTGTTTAACCATGTATTTTCTTGAAAGAAATGGGGATTAAGTCTAGGATAATGGTAGAAAGTAGGATTCTTTTGGTCTTATCTGCATGCATAATATAACCCTAAATGCTAGTCCGTAGGGGGATTTCCCACCACAACACTAAGTCCTGCAACCCCTCCTTCCTCTACCTCGTATAAGACTTCATCTGCTTCATAGGTGTTTCCTAAAGGGCCGTTAGTTAGGGTATTTTTGGTTCTCTGTTGAAGCATTGAACCCTGGGTCTGCCCCTATGCCAACAAGGAGCACTAGCGCTCCTTGCAAGTGGGCAGGGGAGCGTTGATCTCCAAAAAAACTTTTATGATGGTATTTTCTAAAGGTAAAAGTTTGTACTCTTTTCCAAATGACATATTTCCTTCTTTTAACCAGTATTAGAGAATATCTCAAGTGTTCTTATGATGTCGTCTGTGATGCGACACAGGCAAGATGACAATATAATTTCTGCGACACTTGTGACACTTGCGATAATTACAATGAGACATCATTGAAGTGAGTAATTTTGGTGTGTAAAAACCAACCCTTTAGGAAACACCTGTGAGGCAGGCGAAGTCTCACCCGAGGTAGAAGTAGGGGGGGTTACAGGACGCAGGTGTCTGTAACCAAGCCAAGACATAGATATGTGCTAATAACACTTCCAAGGTTATTCTGTTAATTCTTAGGAAGTGACATACATTAGTTCATTAACCTTATGGACATCGCATAACATAATCTAAGATAGTTCTAGCAGAGTAATAACAAAAGATTATGCACCTTAAACACTTAGCACTTATCACTCTGAATCAGATCTAGCATTTTAACATGAGAAAAGCATTAAAGAAACTTGTATATATCCATTACATATCTAGTCTAAGAACTAAGCAAAACATAACATAGATAATCATTGCACAAAGAAAACCATAAGACACCATATGTAAGTGGTTCACCTCATTGTGGGGCTACGTCCACTGATCGCTTCACCTCTTTATTATTTGTTAATCTCTTACATTCAGTTACTCCTATGCACTAAGCAACATATTTGATCTTTTCACCAGACAGGAGATCTGCACACTGAGCACCAGATCCTCCTTCCAAAAACTAGATCAAGGAACAAATCCAACTCTCTATCAAGCACAAAGACTTAACACACATATATTCTCTTGCACAAATTGAATCAAACTACTTTCACTTAGCTAGCTCCAAACCCCCTTTTACAATACAGTCTTCTTTATTTATAATTTTACAAATCCTTACAATAAGGCCAAAAAATGGGAAAACCCCATGGGCCGACATCCCATAACCCATTACAAAAACCCCAAAGAACCCCTTACTGGGTCCACATAGCCCACAAAAATGGGTGAGATTTGTGATCTTAGCTCTGCCTGGGCGCTCCTTCCTCGATTAATGTGTCGAAGTCCAAAAGTGGTCCAACTTTGACCAAGGTTTTCTCAAAACTTGGTCAAGGGCCAACAGGCCCCCAACACTCACCTATGACTCATCCCGAGTCACTCAGGTGCAGACAAAACTGCTTCAAAGGCCTCGAGATTAACTCGAGCTTCCTTGAATTTCTTATTTTCCTGAGCCTCCTGCTCAGCGAGCTCCTGTATCGTCTACTCTGTAAAAGGCCCTTCCAGGAATTGTTCTATTGTTGCAACCACTTGATTCAATTGTGATCCCTGTCCATCAATCTATTCGAGCACGTTGCAGGATTCACCCTGCACAGGTTGTAGCTTCTGTGTCACTTCCATTACCCTACCTTGGAGGGCAGTGAACTATTTCTATACTGCACAATTATCCTGGGATCTCTTCATTCTTTATACCGTAGTGAGAAGCTTCATTTGTGCCTGCTCAAAAAATGCCTGTTGTTGCACCTCCTGTAACTTTGCTTCCAACTTCCTTAGCTCTGGATCCTCAGCGAGGCATTCATATGTATTTGTGCTTCTATCACTCAGTTGTTTGAATTTTGAGGTGAGGTTTCTTATCCTTATTAGTGTGCTCTTAGCGATCTCCTCCCTATGGTCATGCACCTCCTACGGGGTGCTCAGTATTGTTTGGGCCTCCAAATCTGTTATCTTGGCCTTAAGCTACTAGAGGGTCTCAGTGAGCTTCACTACTTGAACTTCGAATGGATCCTAGTCCTCCTGTACCAAGCCTGGTACAGAGAAAAATTCTTTACTCACCTCTTCTTTGACCATGGCCCTCTCTAAGAGAAGCCTCTCCTTTTCTCTCTATATTTGTGTTTCTTCCTCCTAGAGCTTCCCCTAAAGATCTACTTTCTCTCTTTCCTAGGATGCTACATTGTCCTGCGCTGCTCGTAATTGCGCTAGGAATTCATCTTTCTCCTGCTTCAAGGATTTTGTAGCCTTCTCCTTCTCTTCTTAGACTCTCTGGAACCAGGATTTTGTTGCATCCGTGACTCTTCTCAATTGGGTTGGTTCATCTCCCAATTCTGTAGTCTACGACGAGGAAGGTGCAGTGGGTATTGCGCGGACCAAATGAACAACTTGGTGTACTTCCTTCAATTCTCTCTCAATCATTCCATATATCTCCTCCTAATTCTCTAGATATCTCTACAATATGTCCTCAGAAGCATCCTCCATAGCTTCATGGACCAAACTGATATCGTCCTCATTGAGAGTGGCCTCCAACTGGGGATTATTAGTGTGCTTCTTCTTCCTTTATGAGGGTTTCTTTGGAGAAACCTTCCTCTTCTACAGTGTGACTGTCCCAATAGAGGGATCTTCCGACGGTGTAGCTTCGCCTCCTCCTTGTTCTTCTTCTCTTTCATCTCCTCCTCCCTGTCCTTTTGATTCATCTTATCCTCCTCCTCTTGGCAAGCCAGACCCGTTATCTTCAAAAGCATTGTCCTCTTCATCGCTCTCTATATCCTGGACTTCCTCTCACTTCTTATTCTTCTTCGTCCCATTGGACTGTCTAACATGCTCGACTTGGGTGACTATGGGGTTTCGTATGGTGTCAATGTCAGAGAGTTCTTCATCAGTGACAGGTACAAGAAATTCCTCTATCCACTCCTTTATAATCTGATCCCTGTCTTCATATGTTATCTTGTAGTACGACTGTAGTTCTTCCCAATTCTTGTCTCTATGTGTAGTGATGTAGATGAAATGAGGATCTGCACGAAAATTTGTTATTGGTCGTTACTGGTGCAGGGTGCACATTGTCATGTGTGGAAATGATTCAATGGCAACCTTTAATTGTTGATAGTATGCATGAAACATGACATTGGACTGCCACTTCTTTGTCATGTCATTTGTATACCATAGGGTTGAAAACCGAGTGGCTAATGGCTCTGAGGGTTGGATCTATGGGAAGGTGGATCCATCAAGAATTTTCCAAGCGACAAATGAGATCAAAATGATCAACCATCTATAATGGAATTCATATCCCAAGTCCTAGGATTCACGACAATCCCTCTCCATATCATTGTCGAGGTAGTTCACCTAGTTCATCTGCATGCCCTCCACACATTTTCCTACAAGGTCCACCACGAACCCGGTGACCTGTGTGGGGCAGTTCTTCATTACAATATTGCTATCTATGAGTTGGAAAGAGAGGCACATTATGCCATCTTGTATAGAGGCTACTTTGTAACCTCGCTTTCCTTTTTTGACTTCTCTGTAAGCTTCCTTGATGTGTTGTGCAAAGGAACGGTCTGAAGCCTTCCCTGGATATAACTACTAAGGGTTGGGACCCTTCACACTTAATCTTGTGATACAGTGGATCAACACTGGATCCACAGTAATCCTTTGATCGATCCATAGGTATCTTCCATGATAGCACGACAGGAGGATTTTAACGCAAGCGTTAACCTCTTGGTGGCAACCAAAATGTAGGATCTTCATCATATTCATCACAGTGGACTGCACCAACTCATTAATCCATGGATTTGAGATGAGGTGATGCTTCTTTCTAGTTGTCTTCGTGAGATAGCGGTGGGCCACCAACATGGCGTAGTTCTTCCAGTCTCCCAAGTTGAAGTCATTGTTCTTCAGTAGTGGGATCTTTCCTAACTAACTCCTGACTACATGTATTCCTTTTGGAATGTACACAGTGAACACGACATACTAAAAGTCTCGGGGGATATTTTCAGGGTTAACAATGCTAGCCAAAGGTGGGATATACTCAGATAGGATCGACGAGATATCCTTTGCATTAGCCAGATCGTCGTGGTGATTACTTCTTTGTTCTATTCTGGGGTTGACATGACCAGAACGATGTCCAATCAAAGGGGAAGCATGAAGTCCCATAGTCGACGATGCCTGTACACCTTCAAATATCAATATGTCGGTCATTATCTTCTTAAGGACCTCCTCGACAGACTTCTCTAATTCACTAGGTTTTCCCGACATTCTAGTTTTTAACAAACAGATGGGGTAGGAAAATAGACAGGCGGGGTAGGAAAATATACATGCAAGGTCTAGTTTTAGATGACACAACTCGACACTTGGACAATTATCTATTTATCTCAGTCAATCACGGGTAGAAAAAATTAGTCCCGATACAGGGACCGATGAGTTAAATAAGCGGGGTATCATAACGGATCTTCCAATAACCAGGAAATGACTTCATCAATGTAAATGTGTCCGTTATGGTGTGGTCTCAATGTCCAAAAGAGGTTCATCAGCCCATAAATGCATTTTATAATCATTCTGGAGCATCATTCTAATGGTCGGGGTGCCTCCAACGGTCATATAACTTCGCTAAGGTGAATTCCCATTCTGTGCAGACCTGCTATTCCAGCGAGGTTCAAATCCTATGAACTTGCCTCCTGTGAGGTTCCATTCTGCGAAGTCTTTGATCTTGTCTCTATAGCTTATTGTATATTTTCCAAATTATCTTTTTTTTTATTGTGCTTCCTTGCCTTCTTCCCTGTGATTTTTGTTTCTCTAACTATTTATGGAATCGTCTTTCCAGTCTTATTCTTATTTTCTCCTAGCGCAATGGCTTCACACTGTTGAGGTTCCCTCAAAGGGTTTGAAGTTAATATCCCTTTTCTTAACACATCATGAGTGGACATAGATATGTTCCTCAAGCCTTATTGCATTCTTTATACCTTGACAGTTGATTCTCTTGCCTTTTGTCCCTCCTGTGTTGTTACTTTGTTATGTTGCTTCAACTTATCCTCTCGTTATTATATTAGTCAGTCTATTTTCCTAGCTATGAAATCCCTTAGTTATTTCTTTTTATTTTCGGTATCTTCTTCCTCTTCTTTCCTTCTAATCTGATCCTTCTCAATCCAAGGCTTACCTAGTAAAAGTGGGAAAGGGGCGTTGTCCCCAATAAACTTAATGACTTCAAATTCCTCTTTAGTCGATGTTCCATGAACAATAATAGGTACATTAGTAACTCTTCCACATAGGGTTATCATCTTTCCCTTAAACAAGCCTATCCTTCCCAACGAGGGTATCACAGTAGGTTTTCCCAAAAAATTCCAACTTTCTTATGTCATAATATTCACTTTTGTTTCTTCATCCAAGACACAGTCTATGTTGAAGTCTTCTATTCTTGCACTTATGTGTTGTTTTAATTTCAGGATCTCTGGTAAACTGACATCTTTGTGAACATCCATCATTTATTTCAACTATACTAATGTAGTCTGAACTTTATCTGATTCTTTCTCTTTATGACTCCCTAACATTCCCTTAGTCTCTTTACTTCCTTCATATTTTTCTTGTCTCATGTTCATTTGTTCAACTTTAGCAATCATCTTTGGACAATCCTCAACCTCATGACCAACAATCTTACAACAAAGACAAATAGGACATGTTTAAGGGAATTCCTTAGCAATATGTTCAGGTCTTCTGCAGTTATAACACAATGTCAATCCTCTTTTTCTTTTAAATGTTCCCCAACCTCTTTTGTACTATGCAGTTCCCCTAGGATCATAGTGCTAGACCTGCAATCTGTAAAAATTATTTCTAGGTTCCTGCATCCATTTATTAGTACAAGGACTCTTTATATGCATAGGAATACCATATATTTCTTTATTTCCATTAAATTTACTCAAACCAGTTATTTCTTTCAACTGCGCCCTAGACGTCAAACTAGGACAAAATATATTAAACATACTTAGGTTCATGCTTTCAAAACAAAAAAATAAACTTATCTTACTCTTGTCAAAGTACAAAGATTTACCTCTTTTTGGATCTTACCTCTTTCTTCAGATCGGATTTCTTTCTTAGCACAAAGCTTCTCAAGTCAAGTAGAGTACTATGCACTTCAGCAACATATCTACACACAAAGCTTCTCTTTTTCTTTACCTCAGTTCCCAGCAATCACAGTTTCAGGTCCCGACATCGGAACCATTTGTTGGCACAGGGGCACACCTAGGGTTAAACGCTTAACAGTGAACCAACAAAACCCTGACTACTAGCCCTTTCAGAAACACCTACGAGGAAGGCGAAGTCTCACCCAAGGTAGAAGAAGGGGGGGTTCTAGGACGCAAGTGTCTGTAACCAAGTTGGGACACAGATCTGTGAGAATAACACTTCGCAGTGTATTCTATTAATTCTTAGGAAGTGGCATACATTAGTTCATTAACCTTTTGGACATCACAAAACATAATCTAAGATAGTTCTAGCGAAGTAATAAAAAATTATTATGCACCTTAAACACTTAGCACTTAACACTATGAATCAGATCTAGCATTTTAACATAAGCAAAGCATTAAAGAAACATTTATATATCCATTACATATCTAATCTAAGCACTAAGAAAAATTTAACATATATAATAATTGCACAAAGAAAATCATAAGACACCAAATGTATGTGGTTCACCCCAATGTGGGGCTACGTCCACCAACAGCTTCACCTCTCTATTATTCGTCAATCTCTTACATTCAGTTACTCATGTGCACTAAGAAATAGATTCTAGCTTCGCACCAGACATGAGATCTGCGCACTGAGCACCATATCCTCCTTCCAAAAACTAGATCAAGGAACAAAGACAACTCTCTATCAAGCACAAATCCTTAACACACATATATTCTCTTGCACAAAGCGACTTGAACTACTTGTACTTAGCTAGCTCCAACCACCCTTTTACAATACAACCTTCTTTATTTATACTTTTACAAATCCTTACAATAAGGCCTAAACATGGGAAAACCCCATGGTCTGACATCCCATAACCCATTACAAAAAACCCATTACAAAAAACCTAAATAATCGCTTACTGGGTCCACATAGTCCACAAAAATGGGTGAGATTTGCGATCTCAGCTCCTCCTGGGTGCTCCTTCCTTGACCAATGTGTCGAAGTCCAAAAGTGGGCCAACTCTGACCAAGGTTTCCTAAAAACTTGGTCGAGGTCCAACAAAACCCAGCAATCATCCCTGAGGACATCACAAGATTGCGGGTTGGCTCATTCAAAAATCCCTTCCAGGAAATCGCATGAATTTTTACCAGGATAACAGGACAGGAAACCATGACCAGCATATCCCAAATGATTCTTTACATTATTTATTTCAATATCAAGGAACAAGCCATATTTGAACGGGGTTAGTTTATTTCCATTGGAATCTCTTCCCAATTGGTGCCATACAAGAAGGAGAAGAAATTATTTATGTCATCTTACTTGGTTTTGGCGATAGCGTATTGCTGTCAGTTCCTGAGATTATCTATCTGCAATAAGGTAAACTATGAATTTGACCCAGTAACCTTCTGGTATCAAACATTGTGGAGGCACAAGCCCTCCCAACATTTGTATGAAGTCTTTAATGATTTTGTCTTAGGTTTGAAAGAATTGTTGTTCAGAAAAAACACTCCCCGTATGTCTGACCAGGCAAGTAAGATCTTGGATAGGAAGGGGACACTAGAAAACATGGAAAATTATAACGTTATAACGTTTTTTGTATCCAAAGAAAATCCTTCCTTCCTTCCTATTACACATTATTTTCCTCATCCCTATGACTGTTAATGATGTAAACCTATCTATAGTCTTCAGAGGGGTCAGTGGCCTGAGTTCCTGAAGAAGGAAGGGAGAAGAACTTTTCCTGAGAAAAGAAGTTGCATTTTCCTTTGTAAAAACCCTGTAAAAAAAAGGAAGTTCGCAGGCTGCTATATAGGCAAGGTGCGAGAATGCTTGATTCTCGCAAGTTGCACCATAGATAGGGTGTGATATGTTCACAGGTTTCTCTATAGGCAGGGTGCGAGAATGCCTACACGTGGGAAAAACAAGCATTTTCTCGAATCTTCTAGAAGGAGAAACTTCTATGGTGAGGTGGCATCCGAATGGTTTGGATCTTACTCGCTTTCATGATTTAGTGGGATCATCCTAACCTCCTCACCTTATCCTCTTCAACTTATAAAAGGAGAGGAGTTCTCATGGAGAAAGTTATCTTTGGTTGGATTGGAATTATCAGCTTGGTTGGAGTGGCTTTGAGATTTTCTTTGTCAAGATAGATTGTGAGTAGCTATCAGATCCATGGTCCCAGAATCCTTGGAGCAAGAAGTGTGTGGTAATGAAGGATAGTTGGAAGGGACCTTACGACATTAAGGCCATGGTTGTAATCTCGCTTTCACATTTAATATGATATAGTAATATGATTCTTTCATATAAAGCTTGTTGTGTTTTATTGTATGATTCCTTGATCACATACATAGGTTTATATTGAGTTTATGCTATTACTATCACTTTGGTTGGTTGTGTTCTTTTGCAGGATCATCATCGTATGAGCATTGGAACGGAGTTAGGATGGCGATGGCGAGAGGAAGCGACATTTAAACGGTATGTCACTCATCCCTCTTTAGTTAGCAAATTCAATATCTAAAACTTAAGGAAAGCGTCATGTCCTGGTGTGTTTTGTTCTAGATCTAGGTGGATCTAGGGAGATCAGTTAGTGTCCGCACCTACCGATTAGTCCGATAAAAAAATTGGCGACTCCACTGGGGAACAGATTGTTTCCTAGTTAGTCTAGTTTCCTTTTCTTTGATTGCTCATTTTCTGGTCTCTGAGTCAGTGGGAGATCCATCTAGGCTCTCTAGATCTGAAAGTTCACTCAAATTTAGTCCTTTTTCAAATTTTTGCTTGTTTACAGGCATTCTCGCACTGTACCTTTTAGTGGCGTGCAAGAAATACCCGAGTTCGCACCCTGGTGTTAAGTCCAGTGCGAACCCCTCGCAGTCAACCTTTGTTTAGCCTGCGAGAATCTTTGATTCTCGCACTGTAATACACTACTAGCCTGCGAACTTGTTTATAAAAAAAATTGGATTGGGTCTTGTCATTTTTTTACTCCCAGTTTTGCTTTGAACAGCTGGATTGAACTTTTGGAGCCTATATTGATCTGTTTACAGTCTTCTTGACATTCTTTGAGTTGCTTTTATCCATCTTTGCTTTGTTTGGTTTTGAAGGATTAGTCTCTTTCTTTGAGTGTCTTTCAATTACAAAGCATGTG
>ML787004.1:57055-88457 GCA_009831015.1 Picea engelmannii | reverse complement strand
TAAGAAAGTTCATTATTGCTTTTAGTGAAATTTTTGAAACAAAAAGATTTAATTTCTTGCTTTATATTAGATTGGGGGCATCCTTGCATTTGAAGTAGCGAAATTGCATGATTCTTGGCATTTTTTTTATCTTAAATTATGAAATGAATCGTTCATTGGTGTTCAGTACCTTTTTCTCATTTCTTGAGAATATTGATATTGATGAGTTAAGATTTTGGGACATCGTGCATATGGGACTGATAAATGTTTTCTCCTACTCGTAGCATAGCTTTCATTGAACTGAAAAGATTGCATCTTCATATCTTTGCATAATTTTCGAGTCGGTTAAAACACCATATTGTCCACGCCATCTTCCTTTTGAGTAACAACAACCATAAAATAAAGTGCTTATAAAAACTAATTAGACATTTTTATATTTTCTGGTAGCGAACCTACATTAGATTAGTTGTAGGGCTTTGGAATAGGTGTGAAAGATAACTTTCCAAAGTTGCAAACAAACATAGAATCTTGATTTAGGGAGCGGTTAAATCCACTTATTACATTTTTTCCTAGGAAGCCCTTCTAACACAACGGTCAATCACGAGGTCGCATTGAGACTAGCAGAGTTACTCACCTTGCCTTGTTGGTCTTGGTGTAGAGGTTGCGCGTATTATGGGGGTCGCTTGAGAGGTATACCCACAATGATGAGTGGAAGCCTTTCAAGTTGATTTCGGGATAGATACCCTGCCCTTGCGCGTGGATCGGACTGTCGACTATTTCCCCAGGCATCATTGTAGTGATTGGTAACCTTAGTGGCCTATCTCTCTAGGTTCTTTACACGAGGTGACTGTGGAGAGGCAAGTCTTCATGGTACCTAGAATCGACGTTGGCCAAACTCACTCGGGCTCCTTGGAGGGTATACCCACGATTATGTGTGGGAGCAAGCACCAGGGTGTAAGTCCGTTAAGCAGGTCATCAACATAACTTTTCCACCCGCTCTATCTCATCCCCTTCTTACATTGTTCCCGTGACGTTGGATTTCATCACCAACTAGTGCGTTCATTGTGAAGAAGGTTTTGTTTGTTTGCTTGCTTCCTAGATTTTTGGCGTGTGTTGTTTGTTTTCCCTAGCAGACTCTAGATTGGATTTTTGTTTTTCATGGCATCAGTTCCAGGAATGACCAATGAAGGAACCTCTGCTCCAGGGGAACCTTTTGTTTTTCCTTCTTACGGAAACATTGGTCCTCCTCACATCGCTACTTTGAGCCTTCCTGGTCTCACGATTGGATTGCCGGTGTGGTTGTTTTCCACTCAGGTAATCCCAAATGCAGTAAGTGATTCGATCGTAAGCACTTCCCCCCAAGAACATCAAACTCATGTTGATCCTTCGCCTTCTTCACCAGTAAGGTCTTGTTCACCTTCTTCGCTTGCAAGGTCACCTTCTTCATCGATTGAAAGTTTTGAAGCTAGTAACTCGGTGAATAAGAAGAAGAAGAAAAGAAAGAATAAGAAGAAGAAAATTAAACAAGGGTCAAAACCTCCAACCACTGCTAAACATGTTGGAAAACAACCAGTTACTGTTAATCGTGTTGGGAGTGTTGATGATGTCAATATCACCCAAACAAATCGTAAGCCCAAGTGCCCTTGCTAGCTTTGTAAGGGTAGCCATTTTCTTAAGGATTGCCCTGGTCTATCCAAGGTTATAGAAGTATGGTCTACACACCTTGACCAACCCATGTCATCAGCCTCTGAACAACATACTGATGACCTCCCGTCAACTAGTCACGATACCGTTGGGAAGAATAAAAGTAGAGTCAAGTTCCCGTGCATGTTATACAAAGGGATTCATCTCACTCACCTTGTCCCTTGTATGGACGAAGCCTCTAAATTACTAAAAGACATGACTATTTCACAACCTCAACTTCCAGCTGCTTACCGTAAGCTTTCTCTCAACCCTCCAATAGTTGATGGAATGATCACTCCCATCCCTTCACCGGTCAATCCAGTTGATCATGTTGTCAATCTGGTCACATCCTTAGTTGAACCAATTGACAAAGTGGTTGATCCGATACCTTCCTCGGTCAATCCCACTCTCCCCTTAGAGAGTGAAACTAAAACGATCGATCCGATCCCATCCTCAGTCGATCTCACTCTCCTGTTAGAGAGTGTCACCCAAGTGGTCGATCCATTTCCATCTGTCGACCCCATTCTCTCCTTGGAGAATGAAACTCAAGTGGTCAATCTGATCTCTCCATCGGTCGATCCTACTCTCCCGCTAGAGAGTAAACCTGATACTGCCCATGTTTTTCTCGTTGATACAGAATCTTTCGTGCTGAGGGGTATTCCTCCTTCTCTCGTAGGACCCCCTCCAAGTAATGAGGCCATCCATTTTGATTGGGGTGTGCTAACTGGACCTCGTCTTCCCTCTCACATTCCTTTCCAGATTACCATACAGGTTTGTGGTTGAGACATTCCTCAGATGCTGATAAATGAAGGTTCGTCTGTTAGTATTTTGTCCTCTTTTGCTTGGCAAGCTTTGGGTTGTCCTCCACTTGCACCAGTTATGCAGAATATGTTAGCTTTTAATAGAAGAATCAGTCAACCTTTAGGGACCCTTCCTCAGTTTCCTGTAACTTTGGGAGGGAAAACTATCTTTATTGACGTCATGGTAGTCCAAGACCCCTTGGATTTTTCTTTACTCCTAGGGCGAGATTATGTCTATGCCATGAAAGCTATTGTGTCTACTCTTTTTCGTGTGATATCTTTCCCTCACAATGGACGGGTTGTGACTGTTGATCAACTTTCCTTCATTGACCCCGCCTGGATTGCCTCCCTGAATGGTTCTTATATGCAGACGGTATCGCCCTCGCCACAGGTCAATTATGTGGTGTTGTCGCCCATGGCTTCAACTTCTGATGACTTAGATCCAGTAGTTCACATGCTGATCTCTTCGATAGGGTTGTTAGAGCCTGATCTCTTTCCTCCTGTCACAACCCTCGACATGGTGTCCTTCTAGAGTGTGTTTCTTCTGTCAAATGAAGACCTCTTGGCAGCCATGACTGAGTTTTTTCCCTTGACATGGTCTCCTTCCAGAGCATTGTCCTCTTGGAATCCACGATGAAGAAGGTTCCGAGGATAGTTTTTCGCATCTCTGCTGCAACCTCGTTAAAAAATGAAACAGAGGTTTCGAGGATAGTTTTTTGCGTCTCTGCTGCAACCTCGTTAAAAAATGAAATAGAGGTTCCGAGGATAGTTTTTCCGTCTCTGAGGCAACCTCATTAAAAAATCAAACAGAGGTCCTCGAGCATGATTTTCTGATTTCAAGCTCGTTAAAAAATGAAACCAGACTTGAGCATAGTTTTCTAATTTCAAGCTCGTTAAAAAATGAAACCACTTGAGGATAGTTTTTCCGTCTCTGTGGCAACCTCGTTAAAAAATGAAACAGAGGTTACGAGCATAGTTCTTGTTTCTATGTCAATCTCGTTAAAAAATGAAATAGTTTTCCCCCTCTCTGATTGAGTCATGTCCTTCGTCTAGTATTTGAAGCTTCATTTCCTCCACCTTTTTCATTGGATGAAATGAAGGTTGGGGGGCTATACATCCAGCCTCTGAACTTCGTGCTGAAGTAGAACCACTAGTTTATTAAGTTGGGGGATAAGTACCAACCTTCCATGTGTTATGCATTGGGAAGTCACAAGCATAGTTTTATATGGTTCAAGCTTGTGTAAAAATGAAACCACTTACCTCAAGCATAGTTCCCTATGGTTCAATCTTGTATAAAAATGAAACTAGGTCCAAGCATAGTTTTGTTTAGTTTTTAAGCTTGTGTAAAAATTAAAATCTATCCCAGGAATAGTTTTGTTTTGTTTTAAAGCTTGTGTAAAAATAAAAACAATCCCGAGCTTAGTCTTTGTTTTTTATCATGCTCGTAAATCAATGAGAATGTAACTGAGTATACTTTTATCACTTTTTTAGACTCGTAAAGGTTATACGAAAAAGGAACCCACTGGAGTTCCCTTTAATCTTTTTTCAGACTCTCTAAACATTAAAATATTGTCGAGCGATCTTGTTATTTTCACGCTCGTTAAAGTATTTGAAGAAAACATCTGTTGAGCGATAATTTATCTCTTTTTCGGTCTCTTCAAACTACTTTATGAAAAAGGAACTGAGAGAGTTCTCTTTTAAGTGTTTTTCCAGACTCTATAATCATGAAAAACCTTCGAGTTTTCTATCTTTGGACTCGTTAAACAAACATTGAAAGACCCGTAATGTGACCGAACCACTCCTTCCTAGGGTTCGTTAAACATACTCCGAGGGACTCATCCGAAGGATGATCTTACATTTACAAGCATATGTTAACCTCCTCAAGCTTGCGTAAAAATAAAGAGGTACTCGCCAGAAATGGTGGGGGAAAAATTGGGAAAGAATTGTATCTAAACCTGTATTCTATGGAAGAGTCACTTTTGAACATGACACCCTTTCACTCGCCTTGTGTCTAGGTTGGAAAATCCACTTATCTCCTGATCATACTCCTATAAGATTACAAATTGGTCTGTGATCCCTGTTGTTGAGTCAGTATTTCCAAGACAGTTGTCGTGTCATCAATATGTTCAAAAATGAAGTTCAACCCGAAAAGCCTTCTATTGTGTCGGCCATTTTTGTAGTTTGTAAGCCTTCTATTGCATCAGCCATCCCTAAGTCAGTCCTAAATCACTTGTTTCTCTTATCTATATCAAATATTGTTACTTGTTTCATGTCATTGATGGGGGATACATTAAGGCCCTCCTATGACGAGTCTTTTCCTGTCGACTTCAACTCATTATCCAGGAATTAGACTTAGAAACTAATTGGTACCTTGGAACTTGCATGCCTCAATGGCAGGTTTCCTCACTTTCGACAGAGGGTTTTCATTATTGACCCCTAATCGAGAGATTTCGTTGAGTGTTCGACCTCAACTCATTGATTCACAGTCATTGGATTGTACTAGAGTACCTTGGGAGTCATTGAAATTAATGGTGATTTCCCTCGCACTTGTTAACGGTATACACTAGTGACCGGTAATCAAGTGGTTTCTACCATGTTCGACTTCAACACATGTATTCACATGGTTAGATTCGTACTATAGAGTGGTGGAGATGAAGACCCTAGATCTTTTCTGACAGATTCAGGTTGCATTGGAGTATATTCAGTGTACTGTTACATAGATCCACATTGTATGTTTGGTGGGTATGTTCAAATTTGAGTCTTTAACAGATAGATCCACAGTGTATTTTTGGTGGCTATGTTCAGATTTGAGTCATATCGGCATGGATCCACAGTGTATGTTTGGTGGCCATGATCTGTCTTACTTGACATGGATCTTTGCATGTCGGAATTTATGCTTTGAGTCATTTGTATTCTGAGTATGGGAATGCCTACCTCAGTGATGATATATTATTGTACTATATTTCCTTGTTTGTTGGCAGGTTTCCAACCGACTGTTCCTTGTTCCCTACACACACTCGACAAAGTATTTCAGCTATCACTCTGTTCTAACTTAATCCTTTGAGGGGCTCTCTGTTACACATTATTTTCGTCATCCCTATGACTGTTAATGATGTAAACCTATTTGTAGTCTTCAGAGGGGTCATTGGCCTGAGTTCCTGAAGAAGGAAGGGAGAAGAACTTTTCCTGAGAAAAGAAGTTGCATTTTCCTTTGTAAAAACCCTGTAAAAAAAAGGAAGTTCGCAGGCTACTATATAGGCAGGGTGCAAGAATGCCTGATTCTCGTAGGTTGCACCATATATAGGGTGCGAGATGTTTGCGGGTTTCTCTATAGGCAGGGTGCGAGAATGCCTACACGTGGGAAAAACAAGGGTTTTCTCGAATCTTCTAGAAGGAGAAACATCTATGGTGAGGTGGCATCCGAATGGTTTGGATCTTACTCGCTTTCATGATTTAGTGGGATCATCCTAACCTCCTCACCTTATCCTCTTCAACTTATAAAAGGGGAGGAGTTCTCATGGAGAAAGTTAGCTTTGGTTGGCTTGGAATTATCAGCTTGGTTGGAGTGGCTTTGAGATTTTCTTTGTCAAGATAGATTGTGAGTAGCTATCAGATCCATGGTCCTAGAATCCTTGGAGCAAGAAGTGTGTGGGAATGAAGGATAGTTGGAAGGGACCTTACGACATTAAGGCCATGGTTGTAATCTCTCTTTCACATTTAATATGATACAGTAATATGATTCTTTCCCATAAATCTTGTTGTGTTTTATTGTATGATTCCTTGATCACATACATAGGTTTATATTGATTTTATGCTATTACTATCACTTTGGTTGGTTGTGTTCTTTTGCAAGATCATCATCGTATGAGAATTGGAACGGAGCTAGGATGGCGATGGCGAGAGGAAGCGACATTTAAATGGTATGTCACTCATCCCTCTTTAGTTAGTAAATTCAATATCTAAAACTTAAGGAAAGTGTCATGTTCTGGTGTGCTTTGTTCTAGATTTAGGTGGATCTAGGGAGATCAGTTAGTGTCCGCGCCTACCGATTAGTCCGATAACACTTCCATTCCACATATCTAACAAAATGTTTGTTGCTGAGATAGCAAGGGAGTACACCTACTGGTTTCATTTTTTCCATGAAAAGAGAAAAAACCAATTCATACCTCTGCCTTGGAAAGTTGGGGATTTCATATTAAAAAATATGAACAAAATTGATGAATTCGCTTGACACTTCCACATCCTCAATTTAAAATATGTTGAAAAAGTAAAAGGGCTCGACCCTAGTGGTATTTTTGTAGAACATCTATTGGTTTTCGGCTTCAACAATTCTTTCATTAACACTATTCTGAATGAATATGGAGACAATGCTTCAAGCACTCCTTCTCATGACACCAACAACCCGGAGACAGTAGTCAGCACCAATGAGTCATACAAGAAAAGAGGAAAAGGTTTGGGTGAGAAAAGTTCCCAATCCTTGACTGTCACACCAAAGAGTACAACATCTCAGAGCAACGCTCCAATGGTCTACCCAAGTAAGAAAGTTACCCATAGTTCTTCACAAGGACGACGAAATAAAAACCCTCCTTTCGGAAAAATTGAAAGTTCTCATAAATTTCCCTTGAGGAAGAAATGAAAAAACATTGTTCAAGAAGAGGAGGGACCTCGGAGAGAATGTGATATCCATGAACTCTCCCTTGAAGATATGGAACTCGAAATTGACATCGAGAAAGTGATCCCCAACATTGAACAGCTAGAGAACACGGCTCACCAGAACCCTCAAATGGAAATAATTGAGACCGAGAAAGTGAATCCAAAAAAAATGATTATTGAGAAAATAAATGTAAAGAATAAGAAGGGGAAATCTTGTTTAGAGATTAACCTACGGAACATGCAGCCTTCCCAAATTTTCCAGATACACCAATCAAGTGGAGATTCTCTAGACAACTCTATTGAAGGCCTTGAAATGGATAATGTCAGGTTAAAGGAGAGAATCAAAGAATTGGAGGAATCTATAATGCCCCTTCCAGTCCTTGGTAGTCCTTTAGCAATGATTGGGCCTACCACACCTACGGAAAAGTTAAAAGGATCGACAAGCCTTCTCATATAATCCTTAGGCTATGTGGAAAATACTATCAGGAAAAGAATGGAATTAATAACATAGGCTTGGGAGATGTCAAAGAGCATGGTCTCTTTTAGGACGAGAGCACACGCTTTTCATGAATATCTGCAAGCATATTTGAAAAATGAGGAAGGTTTCTACCTTGATGCGGTTGTACCATTTGGTGTTAAAGTTACTAATATGATATAATTGATAAGAACATAATAGGATATCCCTTCTCCGAACGGAATAAAATAGTTGAACACATGATGGAGGGAAATGGCAAAAAACTTGAATGGCATTGTTCAAGCATGTAGCTAGGACATAACTAGAAGAGAGGAATTATTCAAGAAGCTAACTGAGATAGATCTAGTTGGTAGTACCAATGAGGTCCACGACCCAAAATTGATATTCAACTCATTTTTCTTAACCAAACAATAATTTGATGAACAAGTTGAGATCTTTAAGGGGTTGTCACTTGAAAAATTCTATGGCATTCTTGAATATGGTGAAGATGACGTGGAAAACTGGCTAGTTGATTATTCGATCAAAAATCAAGATATTGGGGAAGCATTGCGGAATATTTCTATTGATACAAGGGACTTAGAAGGTGAAATCTTCAATATAAAAATCCGACATGAAATTAACGTGGCACCAATGAGGAGCTACATCAAGGAGTGGTTCAAAACGGTTGTCGATGATCTCACCAATGAAGGGAAAAGGACGGTTGAGACGGTTCCTGTAACTGTCGAGGAAAGCCATAAAAGGACATCAATGAGCAAGTGACAAAGGGAGAGATATCATCATAGTAAGTTTATACTGATCACATCTTTTTGTCTTTATCAATATCTTCATCCAGTTACTCCACCTCTTTAAATAGAAAGGTTTAACAGAACACCGATATTTTTCTTTTTCTTCTTTCCAAGTCTTGCTTCCTTCCACCACCCACTTTATTCTTTCTACGAAGTTCATTATTATAAATATTTGATTTATGTTCTGCAGGAGTCCCAATCCCAATCATTACGACAAACACATTTTAATTTCAGAGAATATGTATTGAACTATATATTTTTTAGAAATTTCAAGAGAGCTATTTTGGGAACAATATCGACTGTACTTTGTAACCTAGTTTTTCCTGAATAAATTATTTGAGGTTGATCTATCATTATCTCCTTTTGAGATACCTATTGAAACAAAGTTTATTTTTCTTCTTATATCCTAAAACTCAGTTTTCTTTGGTTATGGAGACGCCCTTAGTTCTAAAAAGGAGTCAAATTCTTTCAAGAGTTTTGGGTTTCAGGGTTTGGCTATTCACGAAGTATGATTTTCAATAACAACTCCAAAGTCCCGATAACGAAGTCCCAAAAACATTGTTTAAAAGAAATTAAACTAAATTAAAAGGAATAATTAAAAACGTTTAACGGTTTTCTAAACCTTTTGTATTTTCTTTTTCGGCTATCTCAACTTAAACAGTAGTTCAAAGTCCTGATGCACTTTTTACGAAATCTCTTTTTAATCGTGATTAACTAAATTTTAAACATACTTAACAAATCGTTAATTAGTTTCATTTCAGAAAATCAAAGAGTTATCACTCTTTCGCACTCAAAAAAACCTGAAGCCCAAAATCCCGAAAGTATTAAGAACTTAAGCATAATTAAATTAACATTAAAATAGGGTTAAAGATATTAAATGACTCTTCACATTTCGCTATTAAGGAGTTTTCAAAGACACTCCTTTCAAAATCCCAGTTTTGAATCGTCGATATATGTTATTATTTATAACGGATTAGTGGAGATATTTTTAGAGTAAAGTGTGTATCTACAAGTGTACCATCCCCATTAAAGCATTTAATTTTTATCGCCTGTATTAGTACGCTCAATTTAAGGCAAGTTAAGGGTTAATAAAGGTTTGTTATTTCGAATTTCATTCTTACTTTCAGACAAGAAGCGAGTTACATGCAAAGAGCTCACGTATTTCTTCTCTGAAACAGGTTTTCATTTTTAGAACAAACATCGTGGCACCCAGAAAAGAGCCTAAGAAGAGTGTAGAGGCCGGTGAGAGCTCAAATCCAGATGGAGATGTTATATCCGATACTACACCACATGTTGTGGATTCAATCAAGTCCTGGAGACAAATTTTTGATATCTTGGAGTATGAGCTGAGGAATTTCCCCGACGACTTCGGAAATGAAAAGACTAAAAATAAACTCAGGTATATAGAAGAATTTGAGCTCCATAAGATAGCCACACAGCCGAGACTCATGCCGTGCAATGAAATGACAAGTTGGGCTTTAGAAAAAACTGACATTCAGACTAGGAGCATTCTAAATCACCAAAAGGTCATCGTCGGCTCATTCAGTCCAGAGCATATCCAAGTAATGTATAAACTGTCCCCTGTCTCTAAATACATTTTAATGCTGAATTCATAGAATAATTTCAAAGAAAGGAGTGTACAGAATTGGATCAAACATGTCCAGGTATAATCAAAGATTGTTGGGGAATTCCAACAAAATTTAGAGCTAATACCCATGGAATTTATGCCACAGAACCGTTAAACGAATACATGGTTTATATAGAAATGATGTTGTGTAGACTGTTTGGGAGGAAAATTCCTACCCATTTCTTGGTGGAATGGGTGCCAATTATACACGGGGTAACAGAGGGTTTCACCTTCAACAGGGCCAAAATCCTGTCAGATAACTTAACTAAAGAGATTAAGGATTACCAAATGGAAAAATCGAAAGGTTGACCTGTATCGTTTTACATGTCTGTATATATTATGGATGTTATCTGTCACATGACTCCATTCCCCTTGGTGAATTGGAGATGAAGCCCGTCCTCTACTGAACCCATTCATGTTTATCACTCTAAACTATGGGAGGAGAATGTTAAAGATTTATTTTATGAAATTTGTCACTACGTAGTGATACCTGTGCACCAAATTTTTTATGGTTATGCACCCCCTCGGATTTCAGAGAAAATCGTGGGAAACCTTAAGGTAGTTTCATATTGGTTCATCGAAGAGAATTTATCTTATGTCAAAGTCTTCGGATGTTCAATCCCCCCTCATTCTCTCCCTAAACTTCTCACTAACAGATTGGTGTGCAGAGAAGTGGCATACCAAATAATAATAGAAGGCATTGGTACAGAGTTAAAAGCATCTTAGAAGAAATTCTTGCCATTTTTTCCTTTGTAGATTGGGAATTTTTCATTTCTTAATATTGGCCATTCTAAAGTGGAAGCCACAACATTAGAAGACATTAAGCTAGTAGATATTGAACTCAGAAAGAATGACCCATACCAAATTGTGGGAAATCATCTAGCTCATTGCAACATGAAAACGTTTGAACATGAAAACTCCCCCTGTGACAACATATTCAAGGGAGCCAGAGCATATGAGGAGATATTGGAGAGAGTTTAGGCATTACCCCCTAACCTGCAGACCATATTTCTTACTTTCCATAAGCAAAGATGAAGTGGTTTGCCAAAGAGACTACAGAGAGAAATGGTAACCTCTCCTCCAAAACAGGAAATCGTACCCCCAAGTTTCAACTTAGAGCCTTCTGACGAGAAGACTGCAAAAGAAAATCCAAAGAAGACTAAAGCGTCTTCACAAAAAGCAGAAGCTTCACAAACATATTACCCAAGGTCGGGAATAGAGTTTGAGCTCGAGACACCTCTAAATTCAAGTCAAATGATTCCACCTTCATCATCGACTATTCCTGCTGATATTTCCAAAACAACCGAAAAAACCCAATCTATAGAGTTGGGCAGCCCTCTTACATCATTGACTCCTTTACACTCAACATTTGGGACTCCTCGTCTAGAATTTATATATGTAAGTGACCTCACTCCAATCTCTAGAGAATAGATACCTTCCTATGATTATTATTTCAGTAAGAAGAGGAAAGCAATAGTGAAACAGGAAATTCATTTGAGACAAGGCACAATGGTAAAGAAACACAGAGTGATCATAGATGGACAAAACCTAGAAGAGGAAGATTTCACCACTGAGGTAGCGGGCTCTATGGGAGCTTTGGAAACAACTTACTTATTTTCAGTTGACAATCTAAAAACAACGTTGAAGCAGAAGAATCAAATGATAGCCCAGTTCATGGCCAAATAAAGAACTTAGAGAGGAGTATTAGAGAGGAAATAAATAAAGGGCCATAAAAATATAGAGTTGCTGACAAACATGAGATTCAACTTCTCAAATATAGCTTGGATGAGATGTATAAGAAGATGCAAGCTAGTTAGGGATAGGTCATCCATCAGGAAGAATTAGCGAGACAGTTGCAGGATAGGCTGAATTCTATTCAAAATCAGGTGATAGATTTAAACATTTTTCAAGGCCAGCCACTGGAGGTGCATATGAATATAGAAGCAGAGAAACAAAGATTACTTTCTAAATTAGAGTTTATTCATACCTATTTATGAGAGGTAAGTCAATATTTTGATAAAATTGTTTTTAAAGAAAAAGAGGCTAAAGCAGCCAGAGCTACTTTTCAAAAGGCAGTTGTACTTTTTGCAAAAGAAGAGGTATCAAAAACTCCAAGGTTGTATGTTGCAGAGCGGATCAGGGGTGATATCATGCTTAAAGTATGGGAGGCCAACTTAGTCTAAAGCAAGAAAATGGCCAAGGAATTCAAGGATGATTGTGAAGAGACCTTTGATTGCATATACAAAGGATCATTGGGCATCGGTAAAGACGATTGTCCTGGGTTATTAGGCAGACCAGTATTGTAAGACATCAACTGAAACTCAAAGAGAATTGGAATGAAATTTAGATAGAAATTTCACAATTAAAAGAGGTTGATGTTACGCAAATAGATAGGTGGATGGTGAAGCCAAATTTAAAATTGCAATTAGTTAAGTTTACTGACAAAGGGTTTGAAGACCGATTTCCGAAAATTCAGAGAAATCTTTATCTGTTCGAGGCAAAGGATATACCAGAGCCTCCTAGATTTTTTGTGCATTTTATAGAAAAATGTATTGTGTAACATCCCTCTCTGGTGCACTGAGAAAACTTATTCTTTAAGGACACTTTCTCGCAAGTTATCTGGACTTTTATGATGTTAAAAAATTTATCCTTGATTATGATGCGTTATGATAGATGACATGACGTTTTACTGCGTTGACGTAGACAGGTGCTATTGACTCAGTTTTATGGACTGTGCAGGGTTTTGGACCTTGAGGATGCAGAGGCATCGGTGGAACCCCTTGGACTCCGGATTGAGTCAAGGAGTGTGCTATTTGGGTTGATTTATTTACCGTGATATTTCATTGATTTGATGATATGATGTTGACATGTTCTGACACGATTGTTGATGATGCAGGCTGACGATAGTTTGCCGACCAGACTCACATATGGAGTAAAGGGGTCACACACGATTTCCAGAGAGGTTGAGGGAGAGGTGTGGACAGCAGCCCTGCCACAGCCTACTAGCACTCCCGTCATGGCTCGAATTGTAGGTTAACTATTACCTAGTTCGAGAGGATCCACGATGCCATGAGGGAAGACTGCGACAGTCGCTCACGGTGATTCTAAGGGGCGCGCAATAAGGAGGGGGACTTATTCCTTAGAGCCCTTAGTCTCCCACAAGTTCACCTAGTAGAGTGTTGACTCCAGGGGTTATAGATGTCTACCAATCATTCAAGTTGGCGAGTGGCACCCTTGGAGCACGTGGTGCATCCTGAAGGGAACGTAACGCAAAAGAAACACAAGTTGGCGAGTGGCACCCTTGGAGCACATGGTGCATCCTAAAGGGCACGTCGCATGAAAGAAAAACGAGTTGGCGAGTGGAACCCTTGGAGCATGTGGTGCATCCTGAAGGGCACATCATGCAAAAGAAACAACTGAGGCGAGTAGCACCCTTGGAGCACGTAGTGCGTCCTGAAGGGCACGTCGCATTGATGATGGTGAAAAACAAACCTAGATGGCCCTAAGACTTTAACACCTTAAGAAATCCTTAAACAACTTACCTAACCAAGTGTCGCCCAGTTTAGAATCTAAGTCCTAAGTTTAAAACTTCTATAGGGTAAAATTTTAGTCTAACCTTAAGAAAAAAGACCCTAAAAATAAAAATAAAAATTTAAACAAAAACCCACTTAAGTAATAGCTTAGTCTTCATAAAATTCTTGGGGTAAATGAAGAGAGTAAGAATTTAATTAAAAACTAATGGATTCAAAAATTGCAAAGAAGAAAATATTTGTTAACTTGTGAAAGTACAAAAGATATTAAATTAATAATAAAAGGGAAAGATTTAATAGCGCAACTGCCATTTTGGCTTTAATAAAAAGGGGAAAGTAGGGAATAATAAGAATTAGGAAACTAAGTAATGGAGGAAACATAATAAAGGAAATATGGGAACTTATGGTAAAAAACAAGGTCAACATAGTAAGGAATCTGCAATTAAGAACCTTCTAATTTGAGCTAATTTAGTAACATCAATTTTAAGGGAAATTATTTAAAACATGTAAGAGGATCTAGGAACACCTAGGAGTAAATTTAGGAGCGACTCTAGGTGGGTGAGGGAAATGAAACAATTAATAAATTTAAAGAAAATAATTAATGGAGAAAAGAGGGGGATGGACGACACGTGTGCGAAGGAGAATATTTAGAATATTTTCATTTAAAACTTAAATTAAATGTGATTAGGGGAAAGTTGGAGGTCTAAAAACTCTATAAAAGAAAGGGAAGATGAGGAAGAAAGGGATCGGCTGTTAGCGTAACGTTATGCTGCCGGATTGTGACTTAACTGATTACTTGTGAGGAGTTGGGATTTTCTAGCTCGGATAGGGGTGGTAGCTCGGCCTTGCGAGGCGAGATGGGAAGCTAGACGGACCCTCTGGATTGTGTGTGGCCCCTTTGTGGCTCGGGGGGCTAAGGGGGAAGTAGAGTACCCCTAGTGATTGGCTGGGAGGTACCAGTGTAGTCTCGACGGTCAGTGAGCGGGAGCAGCATGGAGCGCGTGAACGTCATCGATGCGGGAGCTCAGGAAAAGGTACACTTTTGAATTGTAGAGTAGAATGCACTAGGATTATGATTAGTTCTGCATGTGTAATGGTAATCTTGATGGAAGAATGTTTAAATTCTTTCGGTGTCAGTTCCGTTGGACTAAATGGTTTTTCTTTTTCTACCTACTCCGACAAATTTTTGTGTTTTTAGTATTGCTGCAAAATTATACTGTGTAAAATTTAAGTGACCCTAGCCTTCTCTTCTGCGAACAACAAAATTTTTCCTTATTTGTATTCTGAGATGAAACAATTAACCTTGATAGGTGTTGAATCTTTTGGGATGTAAGGGTTGTTCCAAAATTTTACCCCGAGGTTGTTAATTGAGTTTCTTTATAAAAAAACAAGGGAATTGTCTCAGTTGTGTAATTCAATAACTGATGAATCAGAAGAAGTTCATCAATTTCAGTAATGATGGGAAAAAGAAATTTACTCCTATGTTGAACGTTATCCTTGTAAATTTTACCATATGGTTTTTATATACCCCTGTGTTGCCTATACTCCCCTGGAATTGTCTTGGCTGTGTAATTCAATAATTGATGAATCAGAAGAAGTTCATCGATTTCAGTAGTGATGGAAAAAAGAAATTTACTCCCGTGTTTAACGTTATCCTTGTAATTTTTCCTTATGGTTTTTTTATATACCCCTGCGTTGCATTTACTCCCCCCAGATTGTTGAAGATTATGCCCCTTTTGTACTGCGTAGGCTACCCCGACGACATCCTTTACTCTTTATAGTGATCTATGTTGGATAGTGGACCATCCCTTCTGCTCTGTAAGACCGAATCCGGGATAGTGACAGCGAGTCTATTGGGACAGAACAATTGAATTTTGGGGCGCAGCTGGTAATGTGAAGAAATTTCGTAAACTCACTGCGTGGCCTTGAGGCAACAATTTGCTGCCTGTGTTCCAGTATTGGTGTCACTGTCACTGTTTTAAAACCTCGAGAATACATGCAACGGATGTTATTGTGGGGTTGACGGGAAAACACCCCCTTTTCTATCTCTTTACAGTCGGCTGCCTTCGCCCTGCTTGTTTCTCACCTGTGCCTCCCTCCAGGCTTATCCCCGCGTGTGGTTTTCTGAGCGCCCCTTCTCCATGACGTGACAGTCCCAGACTCCCCTCCTTGCATCGAATTTTTACCAGGAGGTGAGCCCACACGTGGAGGCTCCCATTTTGTATGCCCTCTTGCTGTCAACGCCCCATTGGATTGCTGAAAACGCAAACGGCGTTGTGATAGCATCCCACAAATTTTATCCTTTATTTTTGCCAGCGTATTGCTAATTTTTGGAAACCTCTTATGGCTGAAATGATTACCTTTCTTGGTCGTAGTGTGGGTGGTGCCTGAGTAGACGTTGCCGACAGTTTTAACGCACTGATTTTTCCGAGTTATGGTCTCCAAGATTGTAACGGGCATAATGTTTTAGGTAACCGTGGTTCAACCATAATTTATGTAAATAATAAATTAAATGACGGTTCGAATTGACAGTGGAATAGCAGGAATCTTAAATGCCAGTTTTTGAGTTGTTGTAAATTAGAAATTGGCTTTTATTGCTATGGCAGTAACTTCATATATGAACCTTACGCTTTGACAACCATACCTCGTGCATCTCGCTGCCCGGACAAAAATTTAATTACACCTGTGCGCATTGTTGTTTGGACGGAAATTCCTTTACACCTGTGCATTTGCTGTTTGGACAGAAATAAATTACACCTGTGTTCATATTTAAATAGGTATTGAAGTAGTTCATCTGCACTATGCTTTAAAACAGTCAATTTCAGAAAATGATGTTAATATTTTTATGGTATTGGGGCGATGATCAAAGTAATTCTTAATGTTAATACCAACGGTCAAGTTAATGATAATGTTATTATGGTTTTGGTGATGATAAATGTAATGCAACGCTTAATGTTAAATGCTTATGGTCAAGTTAATATTAATGTTAGTTATTGCGTCAATTGATAAATCATGGCTATTCATTATTGATTATGATTAAAGGAGGAGTAAACAAGTTTGGCTGATTGCGTTAAATTGTTTTTATTTATAATTATAGATTCATATTAAATGTTGCTTAAATGATGATTCCCATCCATTCATTATTTGACTATAATTAATGAATGAGTTAATTCTTTTAGAAGGTACAAAAGGACAAGTGCAAAGTTTATCATTGATTTAAAAGGGCAACTAAATTATTATGTATATGAGGAGTAGAACCTAGGGCATGCATCCATTACCGAGAATCCATATTTGTAAAAGGATTAATCATCCTTATTCTTTTTGTGCTTAATCAGTTTGTATGGACAAGATTAAATAGGATGGAGTTACACTACCTATTTATGGACATTAAGTTGACATAAAATTGATACTTGCAAGACATTCAGTACAAGTAGCGTAATCGTAATTGTCAAGATATAATAAATTGTTCTACTTATTCCTATCTAGGACTGCTTTATGATAATCTAGATTGATTAAACCTGTCCATCCTCACTTGTAAACTTGATTATTCTATGATGAATCGATGATTGTGGACTCTGTGGTTTAGCTAGTTGCATGGATAGATTATGAAAAGTTGTTGTTTATTTCATGCTGACGTTTAGGGTCGGGTTAATTTTAGGGTTAGTACTATAATTGGAATTGTCCAAACTCACAGTTGTATGATATCAGACTCTTCGATATGATAAAGCTAGTCGCTCTGTATATAAGGTCGTGTGTGTGATTATTTTTCTGTGTAAGAATCCAGTGCCATATCAAGAGTCTCGGGCCCTTTAAAGGCAGGGTTTCCACTCTTGTGACACACCTCTAAGGTCATATCAATAGTCGCGGGCTCTTTAAAGGCAGAGTTCCCACCACTGCGACCTCCTAACAAAGATTACTAGTTTCTTCCTGAACAGTCGACCAAGAGCCTATCTGACATTCTCTCTCTCTGGAGCAGAGAACTAAGATTAAACGCCCTGCTTTCCTGTGCAGAAATAGTAAAATCTACTACTATGGATTCTTCCATCTATGTTCGTACTATACATAACACAGTATGTCATTTAATGCTTGCAGTTACTTGTTGTGCGCCTTATGTCTTCTTGTTTTGATCATCGTGGTAGCGTCTTGTTAGTCGTCAAGTGGCGAAGTAGAGTCGAATATGTTTGTTCCATTGTACGCGCGCACACACAATATCTAAAAGAAAAAGAAAAAAAAAATTGCACTTGTTAAGAGGTTGGTCGTCACGATGAGCGCGGAGGACGTTACATATTGAATGTCTGAAACCAAAAGAAAGAGATACTTCAAAGAAGCAATGAAGTATCATGTTGTAGGCTCATATTATCAAGATGATAGAAAAGTAAAAGATAACCATGCAAACGGTTCAAGTTTGCATTTGTGTAACTTCTAGTCCCTAGGAATTAGGAAATTACCAACCATCAAGTATTGGTGATTTTGTATAAATATAATTTCATAAGACCGAGAAAAGGATTTTTTTGCGGTCGATTGTACTAGAGAAATTTTCTTCATTTACATTGATTAATGAGAATACAAAATGGAGATTCTAGATTATGTCGGCCCTGAGTTATGCGTGCCTCTTTACTTTCATTTTCAGCATCTTTCCCTTATATGTCTTTGATGAAGGTTTAACTGCAATTTAGTACAACATCTATTGTGGTTAGGAGTTATTTGGATATCTAATTGTTTATAGTATTTCCTCTATGCTTTCTATTAGCAGGCTCAAGACCTGTAGATCATTCAAATTACTATATTTTTATGCTTCACTAGAGATCTCTCGTCTTTCTTCTTCTTCTGTTGCAAAGTGATATTCCTCCATGATTGATTCCTCACCTTGTTTAAGCAGATTTATGTTCTTCCCCCATCACTTTCAGGATTGTTTTTTTGAATTTGACCCAAGAACGGGAAATGGCTTCTGAAATTGTTATATTATTAATTTAAGTTTGGGAACTTTTCTCTTATAATCCGAAACCGAAATAGAAAACCTTGAAAACAAAGTAATAGAGTTTGTAACCTTTATCCTTCATGACAGTACTGGTTACAAGATAACCCAATATAGAACCCGACCTTTCAGATCAGGATAGCATTGCTTTAAAATTATTTAACATTATCTTACAGACAACAAGCTCCTGGGTTGAATTAGAACGTTCATGGGCAGCAATTGAACATGATATTAGCATCCTGGAACACTGGGAATCTAGAAAGAGACAGTTAAGAAACCAACCATATCTTTTCTTTCTAGTAACTAATACATTTTATACCTTAACTCTCTCTACCTTTTTTGGATGCCTAGAATTTATAATTTAAAGCCTTAAGTATAAACTCTGGAACAACATATTTTTGGCATCGTTGTCAATTTTGGTACCTGGAAGACAAATTGATTAAAATAAGTGCTCTCTAAGCCCAAATAGTGTGTAATTTGATACATTTTCCCTAGTATGGTCGCCAATCTTTTGTGTTGGTTTTGTCACTTGGGTGAGAAAAACAACAACACTTACATGCCTAGTTGGGCCTGCTAGACAAGACAAAAATTCGTAAGTGGGTTAATCAATCCAAACACATGTAGTAAACAAAGAAACAAACTAAAACAACTAATAAATAAAATTTAGAATGCATGAGAAACTAAGAACCATAAATAATCAACCAATGACCAAGATAATGCTACCAATAGATAACTATATCAGTAGGAAAAACACCGTAGAGAAAATGTAGGACTTATGAGTCCCCTCTTCCTCCTTGGGAGGGCTCTTGAGTTCCCTAATGGAGAAATCTTCTTACAATGGAAGAAAAATGGAAAATGGTGAAGACAATCAATGCCTATTCCCTCAAGAGGTGAGTGGAATGTCCTATTGCAATGATTCTTGAACACTCCAAGGAGAAAAGAGGATTCTCAAGGGAGAATTAAGGCAACATAACAATACTATGAAGATATTGGTTTCTTAGTGCACCCATGGCTCTTATTGATAGAATTTCTTCAAGGAAAAATGTAATTGGTTCTTGGTGTGAATAAGGGGCCTTTTAGGGCACCCTTTGTTCCTTGACTATCCCCCCATTCAAATTTCGCTCAGATATGGAGGTCAAATCAGGTTGGGAGTTGGTACATAAGTGGTTGGGGAGCTGACAAGAACCAAAAATGCATCATTCATAGGAGTGCATGACTTTTCTCGTACACAGTCGCGCATTGTGCGCGCGCTTCCTTTGGTAAATTTGCACATGTCAATTTTTTCCCAATTGTATAGTTTTTTCCTTTTGAAATTTATTTTAGTGTTGCAAGTGAACTAATTGTTGTTGGAATTGTTGTGTTTCTATAAGCATTTCCATGAGATGCTACAGATGATATTTCAGTGATAACACTGTGAAATAAAAAAAAAGAATGATGAATCCCAAGATGAAGCCTCTGGTAAAAATTTTGTAGAAATTAAAGAAAGAAGGGATAATATATCCTATCAGACATTGAGACTATATTTCAAATCTAGTTATTGTTAGGAAGAAGACCGGGGAAATACGAATGTGCGTCGAATTGAGAGATCCTAAAAAAGAAAGAATAAAAGATAATTTTCTTCTTCCCAACATGGAGTTTATGTTGCAACAAGTTACGGGATCGACATGCATGCCTATGTTGGATGGTTTCTCTAGATATAATCAAGTTTTAGTGGTTGAGGAAGATAGAGAAAAAACATCATTTATCACACCATGGGAAACATATGATTATGATAGAATGCCCTTCGGCTTAAAGAATGTTGGAGGTACGATCCAAATAGCTATGGACCAGGAATTCAGTGGAATGATAGGAAAATTCATGGAAGACTACCAAGATGACTTGACAGTGCATTGAAGCAAAAGGAAGGATCACATCCATGATTTACGAAAAGTCTTTGAAAGATGTAGATCATACGGCGTCTCTCTCAACCCAAAGAAATGCTTGTTTGTTGTGATTCAAGGCAAGTTGTTGGGACACACTGTATGAAAGGAGTGGATTTACATTGACCTGAAATGAGTTAAATCAATTAATGAAGTCAATCCCCCGACATCAAAGAAGGGAGTCCAGTCATTCTTCGGGAAAATTATTTTTTTTCAAAGATTTGTTCCTCACTACGCAAGCATCGTAAAACCCATCAATTTATTGTTGAAAAACGAGCAGAGGTTCGAGTGGACAATAGATACTCATGAAGCATTAAATAAGATCAAGGGGACCATCACCACCTCTCCCATCCTCATTAGTCTATATTTTCAAAAATATTTCATTATCTATTCATTTGTTATAGAGGCAGTTTTCGTGTTCGTCCTCACTTAGAAAAATAGCAACGAAGAAGATCTACCCATAAATTTTATGAGCAAAACTTTACATGACTATGAGTTGAGGTATTATAAACTCGAGAAATAGGCTTTGGCTCTCATAAAATTTGTGGCACACTTTTGGACATATATACTAAACACTCCTGTTATTGCCTACATTCCCTCATCCCCCATCAAGATGCTCCTAAATCAACAGTTCAGGGAAGGAAAATGGGCCAACTGTTTAGAAACAAATTCAAGAGTATGATATCAAGATCAAACCGTTGAAGGAAATAAAACTACAAGGATTATGCAAGCATATGGTGAATGGGGAATCAATTGATTGAATGATTTCGGTCTCATTCGGGGAACCATTAGCTGATTCAGAATGGAATGGAGACATCATATTTTATTTAAGATATGATAAATTCCTTGTTACAATGAGTTCCAAGGAGCGAAGGACACTCTAGATGAAGGAGAACCAATATGTATTGATTGCATCGATGAGAATCAAACTCCAACACTGATCAAAGAATTCCATGAGGTAATATGCAATGCACACTTTTCACCCACTGCAACTGCTCACAAAATAATCAGAGTGGGATTCTACTGGCCATCAATATTCAGGGACTCATACACCGCAATAAGGAGATGTTTTTCATGCCAGTAGTTCTTAGGAAAAATGAATAAAGTTGCGATGCCTCTGCAATTGATTATGGTGGAACAACCATTTTCCTAATGGGGACTTTATGTTGTTGGGCCTATTAATCCAAAATCTAGAAAAGGGCACATGTACATTCTAACAAATATCAATTATTTCACAAAATGACCAAAAGAAGTGGTGTTGAAGAAGGTCGACGCTGAGGAATTGATTGGATTCCTCAAAGAAAGCATTATGTCAAGGTTTGGTGTTCTTGACTAATTTATCACAGATAATGTTTTGATATTCAGTGGGTCAAATTTCACAAAGTTTTGCGGACAATATGGGATCATTATGGTTCAATCTTCGAATTATTATCCACAACGAAATGGCCTTGCCGAATCCATGAACAAAACACTTGTGCAGATATTGAAGAAAACTCTTGATAGAAACCAGATAAATTGGCACCTAAAGCTGAAAGAAGCGATATGGGCAAGCAGGACAACCCCAAAAGATAGTACCAGGATGACTTTTTATCTATTGGTCTATGGAAAAGAGTAAAAAATGCCAATTAACCTCGAGCTTAATGCATTGATCTTAGTGGTTAATACTGAAGATATGGAAGACACTTCACCTACTCAGAAAAGGATCAATCAATTGCTAAACATGGAGGAGGAATGAAGTAAATCCCTAAACTGGACTTTTCAAAGGCATCAGATCGTCAAAAAATATTTTGATCAAAGCACAACTATGAAGAAATTTTAGAAGGGAGAAATGGTATTGCTTTGGAACAAATCCAAGGAAAATCCATCCATGCACATGAAGTTCGAAGAACTCTGGATCAGACCCTATGTCATCGAAAAGATATTGGGATTTAATTCATATATGATCCAAGGCATGAAAGGAAAAATATTAATGTTGCCTATCAACGAGAAACAAATGAAATGTTTCTTCTTCTAGCACATTTCATTCTCATTGTACATAATTTAATTTCTAGTTTGTATATTCTTAATCTGACTCCATAACCCAATGGGAGGAAGAACTTGATCAAGAGAGATTGTGTGTTCTTGAAAACCCATAGGGGTTAATCATCCCACAGTTGGAGTCTATTTTTGAAGTCATTTCCCGCTTCCAAAAAATTCCCTCCACTTTTTTATTTTCTCGAATTCGTTTCTCCCTTTGTTTGCCCCCTTCTACACTTACCTGTTTTGCCCTTTTCTTTTTTTTCCCTCTTACTATCCCTTTCTAGTTATAACACTCAGTCACATTTTAGACTCTGGTTTCTCAGGTTAGTGGACTTACAATTACTCACATCCATCTACAAATTCACATTACGATTCTAACCGACCGTCGTGTTCTTCCATACTTAGCCGATTATACGATCGCAGGTTTCTGGGTTGACGGGATCGATATTTCATGTTCCTTTGTTATGTGATATACATATTACACCAGAGAGTTATGCGATCTACATTTCGACCCCCAGACTATCAGAAATTCATAATTATCATTCCACCTACATGAATCCATCTGACCGCCATGCCATCCCACACTTAGCCAATTTGGCGCATCATACCATCGCGGGCTCTTGGGTTCGCGGGTTCACAAAAATATGAAGTCACGTATTTCCCTAGTACATCCCCACTAACCTTGCACCTTTCCCAATGCACATTTACTATGATTTTAATGCTAATAAATTACCATACAAGTTCGAAGGGATGGTCATTTTTGGTCCTAAAGTATGCACCTCACTACTAAGGGAAAAGCTAGGCCACCTCAAGTTTAGAATAGTTGATTTTAAATTTTGTTGGTCAGTTGGAGGGTTGGTTTACCAAGACAGTAACATGGTTGGGTTGGAAAAATGACATGGAGGAGGGTTCTCCTTGGTTGGTGGCACACAAATGAAAGACAAGTGAGATAATAAAAACAAAATGAAACAACAAACCACTCAATGAATAATCTTCTACAAGAAGTTTAATACTTAAAATATCATTTCAAGGCATTAAACATGTATCAAAAACACAATTAACCCCTCAGGTTACAATAAAAACAAATCTTCACCAAGCATTAGCTGTTTTCGTAGGTTTCATATCAATAAAGACAAGTTATACAATAGCCGAAGGAAATGAAATGTACTTTGCACAGATCAAAAACTGCATTCAAGATAAGATAAAAACACATGAATATTTGAAAGAAACACTGTCATCAAGAGAATATTCACCAGGTAGAGAGATTTATTCCATGAATAGAATGGGTCCAAACAGTCTGATGTATTTCTATCCTTCTGATGGGTCCATGAGATTTATTTGACTTGACGTCAAATAAGGACATGATTGCGGAAGTTGTTGAGGGTGGTTTGGGTCCACACCGTTCTGACCCCTACAATCCACGACAAGATGCCACGTACCTCGTAATCTATACCATGGTTTCAATTCTAGGACTACTCTGTAAAATTAACGTTCGAGCATTTTTCGTCCCCGCAATGAAGTGTGACCATCGATCCTGTCACAATCTGTGATCTGGGTGGCCTTGTTACTTTAGCACCCCTACTAAAGTTGTATATGTCTTGCATATTAGAACTCCCCTTGCCACATTTAGTGATGGTACAAATTTCTTAGAGCTCGGGAGATTTGAGCATACAGGATGAAAATCTCCCGAGGTGACTTTCTCCGAGAGCGACGTGGCAATTGCTCATCACTTCAACACTTCAGAGTTCAGGAGCCTTTGAATGCTGAGCAAGAATACATCATGGAGTGCCAAAATCGTGAAGTGATTAGTGTGTGCTTATCACTAATTAAACCTGGATTAAGTTGTTTTTATCATCTAAATATTTTGGGACTTCAGGGCTACGGGTTCGGGGAACTGTGCTTGCTCTGGATTGGAATCCCTCGAAGAATGAACTTGAGAAGTGATTCAGTGGTGGGGGCCCACTCCGACACTTCAGATCTTCGACACTTCGACACTTCGGGGCTCTATGCTTTCTCTGGATTGGAATATCCCGAAGAACGAACTTGCGAAGTGATGTGGTGGCCTGATATCATATGATGTCGTGACTGCTGATGTGTCACATAAGGCGAGTGACACATGTCACTAAAAAAAGAGTGGATGATGGGGCCCAAATGACCATAAATGAGTTTCACGTGTCAGGGCCATATGGAAGCCACATGTCTCCATGGATGAGTGCCACGAGTCTTGATGGATGATTGCCACATGCTTCGACACTTCAGTTTTTAGGAGATTTTGAATGTTGTGCTTGGAAATCCCCCAAAGGATGATCTCTCGAATCTGATGTGGCAGTCATATGTCATATTACTGACGTGTCATGGAAAGAAGGATGACATGTGTGACGTGGAAATGGGTGGATGACACAACAAAATGACCTGGAATGAGTTCCACGTGTCATGACTGATGAGTATGCCACGTGTCTCAATTGATGGTTTCCACGTGCTTCGGCCCTTCAGGCTTCGGGAGTTTTGGATTGTGAATCATGAAGTTATCCCGAAGTAGTACAAGCCCAGATTTACGTGGCGGTTTCTCGTTACTTTGGTACTTCATCTCTTCAGGACTTATGTCTGTTTGTTAATCCTTGTGTGACTTAAACACTCTGAATGCTCGAAAACCATTGATCTAGTTGGCCTACTAGATCTCCACCATTGCAATTTTAATATGTTTGATCCTATGATCTGAGCCCAAAATGGACTGCTCTAAATGCAACATTTTTCTCATGGTTTCTTACTGTGCATATAAAGGACTTGGTGGATTTGGATGTCTCCTGCGCACACAAAAGGCTTGGTGGGGCATGCTACATGCTTAATTAGTTGCAAACATGATGATAAGTATTTCAAACTCAAACCTGACATGCAATTATCCTTCAAGGAAAACATATATAATTCTACGCAAAGAAACAATCAAGAAATCCAATAAGGAAATCTAAGTTATTGAATAGATGGGAAACTAACTTTATCAACCAGAAGAGGGAAAATTTGATGAAGGCATAGGGAAATGAGAGAGGAGAGGCATGGGTAAAGACCTAGGTTACAACATTGGCTCCAATCGGGGATAGCACTTCCATGCGAGGTGCTAAGAACATCACATCAATGCCTTTGAATTTAATACTTTCTCTTACCTCCTTTCTATGTCTGCCAACCATGTATCTCTTCCATTGTCCTTCATCCATGCATCTCTAAAAATTAACACTGAAACTAACCCCAGTGCCTTTGTTGGGCTATGGAGTCTTTAGTCACACAAAAAACAACTAATCTATAGCTACACCCCAATGCCTTTGTTGGGATATGGAGTATTTTTTCAAACTAAAACTTGAAACTACAGCTAAACCCCAGTGCCTTTGTTGGCCTATGGAGTCTTATTCAAACAATCTACTGAAAACCAACAAACTAGAAAAAAATCTGCGAACTAAAAATTAAATGCTTGAACTACAATCTTATTCTCCTCTTACTCCTAATTTGCTGAAACTTTCTTGTCACGTATAAGAAGATTTCCATAGTAACCATTCAAGCAATTGATCTACTAACTGGATTTCTTCAACCTTCTTTGTGAAAATAAAAATTTGAAAATGGAATGACAACTTGCTCTGAATATGAATCCCACACTTGGAGTGAAACCATGATAGAGGATTAAAACTGATAAAATCCTCTAAATATGCATCCATCAAATCATAAAAATCATGACCAGTTGCCTATGTATCCATAGTAAATTCATGTTCTTTATGCTCCAAATGAACAAACTGCCCTTGTGAAAAAATTGCTTCCATAGAAACGTTGACATCCTCATTTTCGAGACCCGAAAATGGAACGGGAAAATGTTGCAATTTGTTTCCACTCCCAAATATTCCCTCTAACTTTAGAGTGGAAATTTCATCACTACTATAAACATTCAAGGCAATGGAAAATGCAGCTATAGTATTGTCGCCGAAATCTACAGTTATGTTGTCACAAGCATCTTGATCTTCATAAAAGTTTTGAGAAACAAATTTACCTTGTAGATGTTGATTACTTTCTTGTACATAATTGTCTTTAGCAGCTTTTAGAGCAAAGGCATCGTCAAAATCGGAGGGAAACCAATTACTTCCATTTATTCTAGGATTAGGAACAATTGGTGTAGTGAGGGTGTCATTTGATGAGAAAGAAAACATGTTCAAATGCTCCTCTAGCTCCTCCTCTTTTTCTTGACCAAAATTTAAACACATATAATTATGAATGTCATCGTAATTCAACAGTGTGGTATGATCCTCGATATTTACAGTCAGATGTTGAGGCGAAGCATGATCTGGATTATTTTTGGCAGGAAATGAGAGAGGAGATATAATAAAGAAATGCACAGAGATATCACATATATCTCTAATATAACAGAAATGTATTAGAGATGAAACCATAAACAAAGATATACAATAATACACGATTTCTATTAATGAAAGAAATGTACAGAGACTGTAAAAATACAGAGTGAAAGACTCGTTAGAATGGAGGCAACTTATCTCTGAGAAGAGATGTGACAACTACTCACATTCGCAAGAAGATGATTACAATGAGGCCCTGAAGGAATTTTTACAATAAACAGGAATGCCAAAAACCCTATACATCCAAAAACCTAACCCTAGGAGATGAAGTGTCAAAAGTCATGTGGGCCCCGTTTGGGTAAGTTAGTACATCAACTTCCTGGGGTCGTAACTTTTTCATACGATCTCTATTTTAGGTGCATGATAGCCCGTTGGAAAGGTATCATAGAGGAGATTCATTTTGGGGGCTCAATCATGCCTTCATCTATCATTGAGAAGCTCGATCCTGAAAAACCTTCATTTAGGCCCTCAAAATGGCCCCGGAAGTTAAAAACTGCTAAAAATAGTAAATTACTTAAATTGCCATAAAACTATTTTGAGCCAGTTGGAAAAGGTGGGTGGGCACCGATATCCACCTGGATCAATCCTCCCTCCTTAGGAATAAATTTTCTCCATTGCGTTGAGTGTCCGGGGGAGAGGGAAGCGTGTTTTTTGAATCTACATCTTGATGAGTTTCTTGCCTTGTTGGAGAAGTTGCGATGCTTAGTTTGTTGAAGGTTGTCAAGAACATGTGGTTGGAAGGGTTGGACCTTTTTAGATAGTCTGGCTACATGAGATGCCTGTGTGCAGAATAAATCTTTGTGCTTTGTTGCAACCTTGTTGACCTGCTTCTATTGAATAGAAGGTTCTTGGGGCAAGGTTGTAGTGGTTGCAGTGTCCTTTTGTTCCCCTTTTGAATAGATTGTGAAGAAGATGAATTTTGCAGTATGAGATACTACCTTGCAGAACTATTTAGGTGGGAAAATAGTTGGAAATACCTCTAGTATTCTGTAGATATGACCCCCCAAAGTAAAAATGACACTATGGGGTCAAGACTAATAAAAACCATGGCGTCTCCACATATATGGTTGGCCCAAGAGGACATCACAAACATCCAGTGGGGAAACATCACATAATACCTCATCCTTGAAGGGTTGGATGCCATATGATAATCAACACTATTGGCTGACACAAAGATATCATCCTTGGTGAAGCCACCTAATGTTGTATGGTTGCGGGTGTGGTGTTGTTGGAAATCCCAAGTGTTCGATGACCTCTGCTGAGATGAGGTTCTTTTGGCTTCCACTATCAACAATAAAATGCAGCGAGGTCCCCTTCACCCACATATGTGAATGAAAAAGGCACTCCCCCTCTTCAGGATCGGTTGGTTCTTCTGGTTGAATTACTATGGTCGCGACAATAGCAGTGGGGTCTGCGTCAATGATCTTTCCTTTACCAGTATTTTTTAGAATCAGATTCTGAATCAAGATTCGGCTCCTTGTCTTTGATCTTGGCCACCAATGATTGTTTTGAGTGAAATTCATCGGTTTTGTTCCAGGGGATTTTGTGGAAATTGCACCATTTTTTGGTGTCCTTCTTTGTCTTCCCGTGACCCTTCTTTTCCTGTGGCTTCGACTGGTTTTCGGGAGATTGTTTGTTAGGGTCATCTTTGTCATACTTTGGTTGTTGCAGATTTGCAGACCCAAACTCTCATTTGTTCTAGTGCTTAATTTTTTGCTCGATTTTAACAACATATCGATAAGCAACACCGAGTGATGAGATGTTTAGAAAATCCATTTCAGTTTGGATGGATCTGTGTAAAGCCCCATGGTATTTCAGAATCAAATGTCGTTCAGATTATTTGATACCCATCTTGGTGTGCAAGCTATAGAAGGTATTCATGAACTCTGGAACTACTTGGCCTCTTTCTTTCCGCAATGTGGTCCATCTCATGTACTGGTCCTCATAGTTTCCAACAGGGTAATACTATTCCTTTACCACATCCACAAAAAAATCTCAAGTGGGCTTGACCCCATATATTCTAGACTCCTATATTGAACTTTTCTCCCAGTAAGTTTTCCACCTATGTTTGACATGAGGGATATCTTTAAGGAGTGCAAAGGTGATCTTTTCTTTGTCGGAAAAATTGTGAACAGATAAAAAACCTTCTAACAAATTTAACCATTTGTCTAGGGCATTCGCATCTATCTAACCTTCAAATACGGGAATATCAAAATTAAACTGTACCTTGAAAGGAGTGGTTCTTCCAAAGTGGTTGTTTGATGAAGATGCACCTGTTTCTATCAACAGGCGTCGAAGGATGTGGGAAAAATTCTCCGTCATTTCATCCCACTGTCACGTGAGAGATTTCTCAAGCAACAGATTGATAGGATTGTCTCCTCCATCATTTTTCTTTTATTCTACCATGGAGGGTTTCTTAGGTGTGTGAGAGTGATTGTCTTCAAGAGAGACAAGTTCAAGATCCAACTTCCTATACTTGGACCTCATCGGGGACATGCACTAAAAAAAACGATCATGAGCAACCTGCTCTGAAACCATTGATCCGGATTATTTTCGACACGAAATTAGAGAGGAGATATAATAAAGAAATGCACAGAGATATCGCAGATATCTCTAATATAACATAAATGTATCATAGATGCAACCATAAACACATATATACAATAATACACGATTTCTATTAATGAAATAAATGTACAGAGACTGTAAAAATATAGAGTGAAAGACGTGCTAGAATCGTGGCAGCTTATCTCTTAGAAGAGATGTAATGGCTACTCGAATTCGCAAGAAGATGATTACAATGAGGCTATGAAGGAATTTTTACAATAAACAGGAATTCCAAAAACCCTAGACATCCAAAAACCTAACCCTAGGAGATGAAGCGCCAAAAGTCATGTGGGCCCCGTTTAGGTAAGTTAGTACATCAACTTCCTGGGGTCGTAACTTTTGCATACGATCTCCATTTTAGGCGCATGATAGCCCATTGGAAAGGTATCATCGAGGAGATTCATTTTGGGGGCCTAATCATAACTTCTATTATCATTGAGAATATCGATCCCAAAAAACCTTCATTTAGGCCCTCAAAATGGCCCCGGAAGTTAAAAACTGCTAAAAATAGTAAATTACCTAAATTGCCAGAAAACTGTTTTGAACCAATTGAAAAAGGTGGGTGACCAAAGATATCCACCTAGATCAATACTCCCTCCCTAGGAAGAAATGGTCTCCATTGCGTTGAGTGCCCGGGGGAGAGGGAAAAGCGTTTGTTGAATCTTCATCTTGATGAGTTGCTTGCCTTGTTGGAGAAGTTGCGCTACTTAGCTTGTTGAAGGTTGTCACAAACATGTGGCTGGAAGGGTTGGACCTTTTTAGAAGGTATGGCTACATGATATGCCTATTTGAAGAAGGAATATTTTCACTTTGTTGCAACCTTTTTTACCTTCTTCTGTTGGATAGAAGGTGCTTGGGGCGAGGCTGTAGTGGTTGCAGTGTCCTTTTGTTCCCCTTTTGAACAGATTGTGAAGAAGCTGAATTTTGCAGTATGATATACTACCTTGTAGAACTATTTAGGTGGAACAATAGTTGGAACTACCTCTAGTATTTTGTAGAGATGACCCCCCAAAGTAAAAATGACACTACGGGGTCGAGACTCATAAACAACATAGCATCTCCACATATATGGTTGGCCCAAGAGGACATCATAGACATCTAGTGGGGAAACATCACATAATACCTCATCCTTGAAGGGTTGGATGTCGTATGATAATTGATACTATTGGATGACACAAATATATCGTCCTTGGAAAATCCACCCGATGTTCTATGGCTACGGGTGTGGTGTTGTCGACAATCCCAACTGTTTGACGACCTCTTCTAAGATGAGGTTCTTCTGTCTTCTGCTATCAAAAAAAAAATGCAGTGGGGTCCCCTTCACCCATATCTGTGAATGAAAAAGGAGCTCCCCCTCTTCGGGATATGTTGGTTCTTATGGTTGAATTGTTGCGGTCGCGACAATAGCAGTGGGGTCTGTATCAATGATCTATCCTTTACCAGTATTTTCAAAATCAGATTCTGAATCAGGCTCTGGCTCCTTGTCTTTGATCTCGGCCACCAATGACTATTTTGTAAGTTTTAAACCTGTGAAGTAAAGCAATGCATATAGATTCTTAAGAAAAATAGAATTTAATCAATAGCTCATTCACATAGTACACAGAGATTTATACCGGAAACCCTCAACCAGAAAAACCTTTCTTATATTCATTATGTCGAATTTCACCATTCACCATACAATATATATACAATGTTTTTAGGTATTCCGTAGATACCAAAACCCTAATCCCTTATTTTGGGATTAATTTTAGGGACGATTTTAGGGGCTAAATTTCGCTCATGGGATAATTTTCCATGGTTTTTTACAAAAAAACATTCGCTATTCTAAAAATGATTTGCCCAAATTTTATAGGATAAAATTATTTTACCTTAAAATTCGCCAAAAGTTTATACAATCTACATAAAATCCTTAGAAATTTGAATATTTTTACAAAAATATCGCCAAACATTTATAGTTGTCAT
>ML787004.1:17062-57005 GCA_009831015.1 Picea engelmannii | reverse complement strand
CCAAATTTTATAGGATAAAATTATTTTACCTTAAAATTCGCCAAAAGTTTATACAATCTACATAAAATCCTTAGAAATTTGAATATTTTTACAAAAATATCGCCAAACATTTATAGTTGTCATATGAAGGATTAGTAAGATTCGCCAAGGTTTCTACAGTTTAAAATAGATTTCCATCCTTAAAATCATCCTTGATTAATTTACAAAACTACTAAAAATAGAAAAAACCACCCAAAAAAAGAATTTTGGGCGCTGCCCCGAACCCTATCGGCCTTGGGCTACCGCTCATTAGCAAACGTTGCGCGTAACTAGGGGGGGTATACCTGCCCCCCTAGGAACCCCTTAGGAAATCGCCCGATGCACATGACACAAATACAACTACTAGTGGGATCATCAGACGCAGTTGTCATATCTGACGCGCCCACACACACACATGCAAAGAATATAACACCTACCCAACATTCTCCCACTTGTTGTTTTCTTTGCATCCAGGGGTCCAGGGGATTATATAGTCAACAATCCAGGGCAACAATGCCCATTGTTACTCTACACCAGGAGAACTTTTCTATGCTCGCAGACTTTGTCAATGAATCTACAACATTCTTCAAACTGTCAACCTTTTCCAGCAACACCTTCTTTTCCTCAACCATGTCTCTCACAAAGTGATATTGAAAATCAATATTCTTTGTCTTTGAATGATAAGTTGTGTTCTTTGCCAGGAATATTGCACTTTGACTATCACAATTTAATCTCACTGCTTGTTGTACCAACCCAATACATGAACAAAATCTTTGTAGCCATACTGCTTCCTTGCTTGCATGAGTGGTTGCCATGTATTCAACTTCTGTAGTTGAGAGTGCCACTACAGACTGTATTTTTCTCATCCAAATAGGTTAAACACATACCCACTTGTAGATCTTCTACGATCCAAATCTCTAGCCCAGTCTACATCAACAAAGCCATGTATCTCCACCACTCTTTCCAATCCTGGTCTTCCTTGGTAGCACAATCCATAATTGGTAGTGCCACACAAATACCTGAAGACCCTCTTTACTGTTGTCCAATGATCCTTCCCTGGTTTTGACATATACCTGCTCAAAACTCCCACTGCATGTGCAATGTCCAGTCTAGTACATACCATTGCATACATCAAACTGCCAACTGCACTAGCATATGGAACATGGGACATGTCCTATGCTTCTTGTTGTGTCTTGGGACATTGATCTGCAAATAACTTTACACCTATAGGAATAGGAACCTTGACCGGTTTACTTCCATGCATATTAAACCTCTACAATATCGTCTCAACATATTTTCTCTGATTCTACCAGAGTTTCCTGTTTACATGATCTCTTTTAATCTCCATTCCTAGAATGAATTTAGCAGCACCAAGATCCTTCATGTCAAATTTGGAGGATAGCTGTGATTTCACCTCCTTGATAACATCCATGTTATTTCCTACCAACAACATGTAATTAACATACAACACTACATAAATGAAGTGATTACCAACCTGCTTGGAATATACACAGTGATCAACCCTGCTTCTTACAAATCCCAATCCAAGGATGTATTTGTCAAACTTTTGGTACCACATCCTACGTGATTGCTTCAGACCATATAGTGACTTCTTTAGCTTACACACCAACTCTTTCTTTCCCTTCACTACAAAGCCTTATGGCTACTTCATGTAGATTTCTTCTTCCAGATCCCCATGTAGGAATGTTGTCTTCACATCCATTTGTTTCACTTCAAGATCAAAATCAACAACAATAGATAAAACAAATCTAATAGAAGCTAACTTAGCAATAGGAGAAAAAATCTCACCAAATTCAATTCCCTCTACCTGGGAATAACCTTTCGCTACTAACCAAGCTTTGTATTTCTCCACTTTACCTTGTGCATTAAACTTCTTCTTGAATAACCATTTGCTACCAACCGATTTTCTTCCAACTGGAAACTCAACTATATCCCATGCCTCATTCTTATCCAAGGCATCCATTTCTTCACCCATGGCCTTCCTCTAGAGTTTACTATCCTCTGAATTCACTGCTTCCCTGATAGTTCAAGGATCATCATCAGTAATAGATAAATCAAAATTGGAACAAAACTCAGGTGGACTATACCTTTCTGGTTGCCTTCTATCTCTCACTAATCTTCTCAATACTGGGGTATGAGTTTCTTATTCTTCTTCTTCTTCTGCTTCCTCTTCTTCAGATGATTCAGATTTTGCATCATCCAACTCAAGATCTATTTTCTCAGGTTCATCTTGCATTGGTAGGAATTCCTGTTTCGACACATCTTTTACCTCTCTGAAAACAACATCTCGACTGTAAATATTTTTTTTAGTTTTTGGGTTCCAAATCTTATAACCTTTCACACCATCTTTATAACCAATAAAAATACACTTTTTATCCTTTTTATCCAGCTTACTTCTATTTTTCTTTGGAACATGTACATAAGCATCACAACCAAACACTCTAAGATGTTGAAGAGAGGGTTTCTTTCCAGACCATACCTTGTGTGGAGTTTTATCATCCAACGCTGATGAAGGTGATTGATTGACCAGGTAACATGTTGTACCCACTGCCTCTACCCAGAATTCTTGTCCTAACCCGGCACCGCTGAGCATGCTCCTTGATTTTTCCATCAGTTTCTTGTTCATCCTTTCTGCAACTCCATTCTGCTAAGGAGTGTATGGAGTATTCTTCTTCCTTGATATACCACACTTCTTACAAAATTCTTCGAATTCATTTCCGCAGAATTCTCCACCATTATTTGTTCTCAATACCTTTATTTTCTTCTCTGCCTGATTTTCTACCAGAGCCTTAAACTCTTTAAATTTATCAAATATCTCATATTTCTTTCTAAGAAAATAAATCCATGTGTTCCTTGAAAAAACATCTATGAATGAAACATAATACATAGATTTACCTAGGGATGGAACAGGAACAAGTCCAAACACATCACTATGTATCAACTCTAAGATCCCCTGTGCTCTTGTAGCACCAGATGGGAATCTTACTCGATTATGTTTGCCATATATGCAATGTTCACAAAAATCGAAATCCAGAGTGCAATTAGACATACCTTCAACCATACCTTTACCGTGTATTGTTCGCAGTCCCTTTTCTCCAATATGCCCCAGTCTTTGATGCCATAGCATGGTCTTCTATTCTAGGATAGTATTGGTCTTGTCTCCTTCATTTCTCTACTCAAGGAAAACATAAATGTTACACCCATTAGTATAAGTTCTTCCCAAAAACTTGTACAAAGTTCCACATTGAACTCCCCTCATCAACACCATTGCTCCTCATACCATCTTGCAACTGTTCTTTCCAAATACAGTATCCACTCCTGCATCATCCATCTTGCTTACAGATATTAGGCTCCTGGATAGTTTTGGAATGTGCAAAACCCTAGGGAGAGTTCTAATCCTTCCATATTTTAGCAGCCACTTAACCCTTCCACGTCCCAAGATTTTTTTTGTCGAGTCATCTCCTAGGAATACATCACCACCATCGTATTTTTCATATTCAGAGAACCACTCCCTGTGAGGAGTCATATGGTATGATGCACCTGAGTTGATCAACCATACATCACGGTCTGGATGTGTACTTGTAGATGCCAGGTAAACATCACCTCCTTCTTCAGTGGAGTTTTTCGCCTCTATGGAAGAGGTACTATCATATCCCTTTGGTTTTTCAACCTTCTTAGACTTGAAATCTTTCTTATAATGCCCTGTTTTACCACACTTCCAACATTTCCTCAAATATTTTCCTGGAGACTTAGATCTACCGGTAGATTTAGATATCCACCCCGAAGGCTTACCAGGGTTCCTGTCTTGGGTACGCCCTCTTATAAATAAAGCATCTGTGCTATGACCATCCATGCTTTTTCACCTCATCTCTTCAGATAACAAGGATGCAACTACATCCTCATACTTCAATGTAGATTTAGTGGTACTTCCTATTGCTACAACCAGATTATCCCAAGAGTCTGGCAAAGAACATAACAAAGTAATACATTTATCTTCATCTGCAATCACAATATTAATAGAGCCAAGTTGACTTACTAGAGTATTAAAGGCATTTAGATGTTTTGTCACAGAATATCCATCTTCCATCATAAGATGATACAACTTCTTTCGAAGAAACAACTTGTTTACTAGGGACTTTGATTGATACAAATTCCTCAACTTATCCCATAGTTCCTTGGCTGTAGATTCTCCCGAGACATTCAACAAAACCGAATCTGCCAAGCAGAGTCAAATAGTACTCCTTGCTCTTCTGTCCAACTTCTCCCAATATTCCTTCGACATACCAGTAGGTGGTGTACTAGTAGTTTGTGTACTAGTAGGTTGTGTACTAGTAGCCTGTGTGCTAGTAGACGGTGTACCAGTGGGCTATGTATCAGGATCCACAACAATCCATTGTTCTTTGTCTACAATAATTTCTTCCATCTTGAGCTTCTATAGCTCAAATTTTTTCCCATTGAACTTCTCTATCTCTATTCTAGATGAGCTCACCATTCCTCTTTCTATACTCAAATATCCAATGCGAAAGCTCCCACTAAACCTAGGTTTATCACAGACCCAAGATAAACTTGATCTATCAAGACCAAGCCAAAACCTCAACAGCAAAGGCGTCCCTCTAAAGCCAAAAAAGAGCTCTGATACCACATGTAAGTTTTAAACATGTGAAGTAAAGCAATGCATATAGATTTTTAAGCAAAACATAATTTAATCAATAGTTCATTCACATAGTACAAAGAGATTTATACTAGAAACCCTCAACCGAGAAAACCTTTCTTATATTCATTATGTTGAATTTCACCATTCACAATACAATATATATACAATGTTTTTAGGTATTCCATAGATACCAAAACCCTAATACCTTATTCCGGGATTCATTTACAAAACCGCTAAAAATAGAAAAATCTGCTAAAAATAGCAAAAACCGCAGGGATCGTCAGACGCAGTTGTCATATCTGACGCGCCCACACACACACATGCAAAGAATATAAAACCTACCCAACATGTTTTGAGTGAAATTCATTGATGTTGTTCCAGGGATTTTGTGGAAATCACACCATTTTCTGGTGTCCTTCTTTGTCTTCCCGTGACCCTTCTTTTCCTGTGGCTTGGACTGGTTTTTGGGAGACTGTTTGTTAGGGTCATCTTTGTCATACTTTGGTTGTTTCGGATTAGCAGACCCAAACTCTCATTTGTTCTGGTGCTTAATTTTCTGCTCGATTTTAACAACATATTGATAAGCAACACCAAGTGATGAGATGTCCAGAAAATCCATTTCAGTTTTAATGTATCTGTGTGGAGCCCCACAGTATTTCAGAACCAAATTTCATTCAGACTCTTTGATACCCATATTGGTGTGTAAGGTATGGAAGGTATTGGTGAACTCCGGAACTACTTGGCCCCTTTCTTGCCGCAGTGCGGTCCATCTCATGTACTGTTCCTCATAGTTGCCAACAAGGTAATATTGTTCCTTTACCGCATGCACAAAAAAAACCTAAGTGGGCTCAACCCCATATATTCCAGACTCCTCTGTGGAACTTTTCTCCCATTACATTTCCCACCAATGTTTGACATGAGGGAGAGATTTAAGGAGTGCAAAGGTGATCATTTCTATGTCGAAAAAGTTGTGAACTGAGAAATAACCTTCTAACAGATTTAACCATTTGTCTAGGGCATCCGCATCTATCTGACCTTCAAATATGGGAATATCAAAATTAACCTGTACCTTGAAAGGAGTGGTTCTTATAAAGTGGTTGTTTGATGAATATGCACTTGTTTCTATTGGCAGGCGTTGAAGGATGTAGGAAACATTCTCCATCATTTCGTCCCTCTTTCGCGTGAGAGCTTGCTCAAGCAACAGATTGATAGGATCCTATGCTCCGTCATTTTTCTTTTCTTCTGCCATGGAGGGTTTCTTGGGTGTGCGAGGGATTTTTTTTTAAAGATATACAAGCTCAAGACCCAACTTTCTATACTCAGACCTCGTTGGGGACATGCACTAAAAAATATGATCAAGAGGAGCTTTCTCTAAAATCATTGATCCAGATTATTTTTGGCACGAAATGAGAGAGGAGATATAATAAAGAAATGCACAGAGATATTGCAGATATATCTAATATAACATAAATGTATCAGAGATTCAACCATAAACACAGATATACAGTAATACACAATTTCTATTAATGAAATAAATGTACAGAGACTGTAAAAATACAGAGTGAAAGACTTGCTAGAATGGTGGTAGCTTATCTCTGAGAAGAGATGTGACGGATACTCGCATTCACAAGAAGATGATTACAATCAGGCTCTAAAGGCATGTTTACAATAAACAGGAATTACAAAAACCCTAGACATCCAAAAACCTAACCCTAGGAGATGAAGTGCCAAAAGTCATGTGGGCCCCGTTTGGGTAAGTTAGTACATCAACTTCCCGAGGTCGTAACTTTTAAATACGATCTCTGTTTTAGGCACATGATAACCCGTTGGAAAGGTATCGTCGAGAGGATTCATTTTAGGGGATCAATAATTCCTTCTAATATAATTGAGAATATCAATCCTGAAAGACCTTCATTTAGGCCCTCAAAATGGCCCCAGAAGTTAAAAACTGCTAAAAATAGTAAATTACCTAAATTGCCAGAAAATTGTTTTGAGCCAGTTGGAAAAACTAGGTGGCCACCGATATCCACGTGGATCAAAGAAACTTGTTTTTTGGAAAATTGATCATCGCTCTCTACAAAAACATCATGAAAGTCATCATTAACAAACTCATCCCTCTACTCATAACTAAGAAAAGGTTCACTTGTACATGTAAATCCATCTTTGTTATAATCATCGATATACTTAGTTTCAAGAATAGAAAAAACTGATTTATTAGCTCCAGGATGCGAGGAAAAATAAAAATCTAAAAGTGATGCATTAGTATGCTGAAAATAAGAACCCAGATCATATTTCCGTTGTCCATATCCTTCCTTGGATTCTTTTGTATCCAAATACGATTTATGTTGCTCATAAACTTTTTCTTATTCCAAATCTCCATCCAAAACTTGATTTAAGAGCCTTCCACAAGCTCAGATGTTGTCCTCAATTTCCTCTGCATCAGTGAACATCTGTTGCAATGATGATGACCTTCTCTCTCTGAGAAAAAGAACTAGATCAGGGTGTTGTGCAATTCTATATTGGACCATGGAAGCAACTTTAGTAGGTTGAATTTTCATGGGCATACTAAGATAAAAATTATGAAACCTTCTATTGAATACAATAACAACTTCATCCTGCTCCCTTCTCAAGGTGTAGAACTCTCAAAGGTATTGTTCAAAGGATTTGTTCTCACCCCAATACCTCAAAAACAAATTATGCAAAATAGTCCATGAACTAATAGAATCAACTTCCAAATTTCTGAACCAAAATGATGCATCTCCAAATAAAGATTTGCAGAATATCCTCGTAACCACATCTTCATGCATAATTTGAAAATTATCAATGAAATTTTCAAAATCTTCCAGGTTCTTCTTAGCTGCAACATGGTCTCCTCCATTGAACAGAGGAAGGTAATAAATAAAATTGGGAGGATAGGCATGAAGGACAAGTGGTAGCTTCAAGGTTTTGTAATACTTCTTGATCCTGTATTGAATTTCGGTAAGTTGATTACAAGGTGGAACAATGATTTCAATAAGTGGTGAATCAGATATATTATTCACATGCTTACATGACTGGTCATGATCTGGAGAAGTTTGGATATGATCAACATCATAGTTAGTGGGTTAAAATGAAGGAATGAGATTAAGATCGATAATGCAAGAGGGAAAATATTCTCTTCTCAAGGATGTATTGACCACTATTGGCTTATAATCATCTGAGTAAACAAACCATAAGATAATTCTTTTCACACACAAAGGAAAATACATGAATGAACTAATGAAGAAAACTAAGAGCTCTTTGAAAAGACTGATGGCTTGGTACCTGGTTTGTCCCTTCCATATTTCCATTCTCTATCACCTGGGCTCATTCTCCAATGGAGTATTTTGATTGTGGAGTCTCCAAGTGAAAGATTGAAGTCATATGTGTGTCTAGATTTTTTTCACCGTCAAAAACTAGATCTGATCATTTTCATTCTCCCAGGAAAAGATATTTCGTTACTCTGTTCCCTAGCAACGGTGCCAGAAGATGTTGGTCCTAAAGTCTGCACCTGGCTACTAAGGGAAAATCTAGGCCACCTCAAGTTTAGAATAGTTGATTTTAAATTTTTTTGATATGTTGGAGGGTTGGTTTACCAAGACAGTAACATGGTTGGGTTGGAAAACTAACACGGAGGAGGGTTCTCCTTGGCTGGTGGCACACAAATGACAGACAAGTGAAATAATAAAAACAAAGGGAAACAACAAACCAATCAATGAATAATATGTTGCAAGAAGTTTAATACTTAAAATATCATTTCAAGGAATCAAACATGTATCAAAAACACAATTACTCCCTCAGGTTGCAATAAAAACAAATCTTCACCAAGCATTAGTTGTTTTCACAGGTTGCATATCAATAAAGACAAGTCATACAATAGCTGAAGGAAATGAAATGTACTTTGCACATATCAAAAAATGCATTCAAGATAAGATAAAAACACATGAGTATTTGAACGAAACATTGTCATCAAGAGCATATTCACCAGGTAGAGAGCTTTATTCCATGCATAAAATGGGTCCAACCAGTCTAATGTATTGCTATCCTTTTCCAAAAAATTCTCACAAACCACTATGACCCTCAAAACATACAAAAACTACATATTTATCAGGGTTATAGAGGCTCTCGTCCATCTAGGACTAAGACTTAAATCTACATTAATAGTTGTAGAAAGACTTATTAACTTGACTAAAACATTGTTGGACTACAACATTGTATACTTCACACTTGACATAATCAAAAGAGTGGTTCTTATAACACACATAACACCACTTATTGTGTTTTTAAACTAAAAGAGTCTTAAACTGAATCATTAGAAACTACCACTAGCGATGAAACTAGACTGATGCATGTTCTGGAATGAACTAAGACTGTGGAAGAAACTGATTTGGACTGATAGAGTTGAGTTCTACATTGATCATGGCGTGCACGCATGCTATTGGAGGCCACTTGAGACAACTGGATTTGCAACGTGAAAATATCCCGGAGTGACATGGTGACCTGACGTCATATAAGCACGTAATTGCGGAAGCTGTTGAGGGTGGTTTAGGTCCACACCGCTCCGACCCCCGCAATCCACAACAAGTTTCCACATACCTCATAATCTATACCATGGTTTCAGTTGCAGGAACGCTCTAGAAAATTAATGTCCGAGCATTTTTCGTCCCCACAATGAAGTGTGATCGTCGATCTTGTCACAATCTGTAATTTGGGTGGCCATGCTACTTTAGCTCCCCTACTAAATTTCTATCTGTCTGCCATATTAGAACTCCCCTACCACATTTAGCGATGGTGCCAATTTATTAGAGCTCAAGATCTTTGAGCGCAGAGCATGAAATTCTCTCGAGGTGACTTTCTCCTGGAGTGACATGGCAGTCTCTCGTCGCTTTGGCACTTCAAAGTTTGGTAGACTTTGAATGTTGAGTAGGAATAACTCCTAGAGTGCAAAACTCATGAAGTGATTAGCATGTGCTTATCACTAATTAAAACTGGATTAAGTCGTTTTTATCATCTAAATATTTTGGGACTTCGGGGCTCCAGGTTCGTGGAATTGTTCTTGCTCTGGATTCGAATCCCCTGAAGAATGAACTTGCGAAGTGACATGGTGTTGGTGGCCCACTCTAGCACTTCGAAGATTCCGCACTTCAGCACTTTGGGGCTCTGTGCTTTCTCTAGATTGGAATCTCCTGAAGAAAAAACTTGTGAAGCGATGTGGTGGCCTAATGTCATATGATGTCATGGTTGTTGATGTGTTACATAAGGCAAGTGACACGTGTCACTAAAAAATGAGCAGATGATGGGGCCCAAATGAACATAAATGAGTGCCACATGTCAGGGCCATATGGAAGCCATGTGTATCCATGGATGAGTGCCACGAGTCCTAACGAATGAGTGCCACGTGCTTCGACACTTCGACACTTCAGTGTTCGAGAGTTTTTGAATGTTGTGCTTGGAAATCCCCCAAAGGAAGATCTCTCGAATCTAACGTGGAAGCCATATGTCATATTGATGACGTGTCATGGAAAGAAGGGTGACACGTGTCATGTGTAAATGGGTGAATGACGCAACAAAATGACCTGGAATGAGTGCCACATTTCATGATTAATGAGTGTGCCATGTGTCTCAACTAATGGTTGCCACATGATTCGACACTTCGAGCTTCATGAGTTTTGTATTTTGAAGCATGAAGTTCTCTCAGACTAGTACGGGCCCGGAGTGATGTGGCGATCTCTCATTACTTCGACACGTCGACTCTTCGGGACTTCTGTCTGGTCGTTAATCCTTGCACAACTTCGACACTCCAAATTCACGAAAAGCATTGATCTGGGTGGCCTACTGGATCTCCATTGTTGCAATTTTAATCTGTCTGATCCTACGATCTCAGCCCGAAATGGACTACTCTGAATGCTTCATTTTTCTCATGTTTTCTTACTATGCATACAAAGGAATTGGTGGACCTAGATGGCTCCTGCGCACACGAAAGGCTTGGTGGGGCCTGCTACATTCTCAATTAGTGGAAAACATGATGACAAGTATTTTAAACTCAAACTAGACATGCAATTATCTTTCAAGGAAAATGGACATAATTATGCACAAAGAAACTATCAAGCAATCCAACAAGGAAAACCAAGTTATTGAACAAATGGGAAACTGAGTTTATCAACCAGAAGAGGGAAAACTTGACGAAGGCATAGGGAAATGGGAGAGGAGAGGCATGGGTGCATACCTAGGTTACAATAGTCATTATTAAGCGAAATGATTGAGGAGGCCTCCTATTAAAGCGCATTAAAAAAGGATTTACTGAGGATTATATCATTTCCCTCTAGCGTTCATTCCTAACATAATTTCTAGAAAGGGAACGTTTTCGTCAACTTATGGCAGCAACTCGATTTTTTTTTCTAGAGATACACCGAATAGTTTCGGCTGCGAGGATCAGAGTTTTCAATTTTCCAAGGCATATTCCTATTATTCATCTCCTTCCTCCTAGAAGGAAATAATCTAGACGTCTGGAATTGCGCACATAGGTTGTGTCCCTAAATATTTTGATTGTAAGGAGTTGGTCACCTAGTGCTTTGAGAGATATATTCCAAGCTAGTGAATCACCCTGTTGCTGGACCATTCCCCTATATCTCTTTCACCTCAAGTTTTTTGTAGGATATTGGGGATTCTCGAGCCAACGCTCACCTTCAAAGGTGAAGATTGCAGGGAGTTCTTAAAAAATAATGACAATGGACTCGACCTCTAACCTGAATTCCTAGAGAACCCACTAGCTATCCTTGATACATCACAAGATTGCAGGTTTCCTGATTCAAAAATCCCTTCTGGGAAATCGCATTGGTTTTTACGAGGATAATAGTACAGGAAACCATGGCCATCATCTCCTGGATGATTCTTTACATTCTTTATTTCACAGTCAATGAATAGGCCATATTTGATTCGGGTAAGTCGATTTCCATTGAAAACTCTTCCAAATTGGTGCATTGCATGAAGGAGAAGAAATTATTTATGTCATCTTACTTGGTTTTCATGATAGCGCAATGTTGTCAGTTCCCGAGATTATCTATCTGCAAGAAGGTAAACTGTGAATTCGACCCAGTAACCTTCTAGTATCAAAAATTCTGGAGGAACAAGGCCTCCCAACATTTTTATGAAGTATTTAATGACTTTGTCTCATTTTTTAAAGAATTGTTGTTTGGAAAAAATTCTCCCCGGGTGTCTGACCAGGCAAGTAAGTTCCTGAATAGGAAGGGTACACTAGAACAAATGGAAAATTATAACGTTATAAGGATTTTTGGATCCAAAGAAAATCCTTCCTTCCTTCCATGCCACATCGCTGACAAAATGTTTTTTGAGGAGATGGAAAGGCAGTACACCTACTGGTTGAATTTTTTCCATGAAAAGAGAAAAACTAAATTCATACCTATGCCTTGTAAAGTTAGGGATTTCATATTCAGAAATATGAACAAGATTGATGAATTCACATGCCACTTCCACAGCCTCAATTTAAAATATGATGAAAATGTAAAATGGTTCAACCCTGGCGGTATTTTTGTAGAACATCTATTGGTTGTCGGTTTTAGCAATTATTACATTAACACTATTATGAATGAAGATGTAGAAAATGCTTCAGGCACTCTTGCTTGTGGCACCCACAACATAGAGACAATACTCAACACCAATGAGTCGTACAAGCAGAGAGGAAAAGGTCTGGGTGAGAAAAGTTCCCAATCCCTGACTGTCATGCCAAAGAGTAAAACAACTTGAAGCGGTGCTCCAATGGTCTACCCAAGTAAGAAAGTCACCTATAGTTCTTCAGGCAGAGGAGGAGATAAAAACCCTCCTTCTGGAAAAATTGAAATTTTTCATAAACTTCCCTTGAGGAAGAAACAAAAATACATTGTGCAAGAAGAAGAGGGACCTCGGGGAGAAATTTATATCCACGACCTCTCCCTCAAGGATATGGAACTCAAAATTGACATCGAGAATTGTTTCCCCAACGTCGACCAGCTAGAGAACACGGCTCACTAGAACCCTCAAATGGAAATAATTAAGACCAAGACCTTCGACGAAGAAGAGTATTTTGTATTTCAGAGCATTTTTTTTTACAACGAATCCAAAAATTTGATTATTGAGAAAAGAGATGTAAAGAATAAGAAGGGGAAATCGCATTCATAGATTAACCTATGGAACGTGTGGCCTTCCCAAATTTCCTAGATACACCGAGCAACTGGAGATGCTCTAGACAACTCTATTGAAGGCCTTGAAGTAGAGAATTCCAGGTTAAAGGAGTGAATCAAAGAATTGTAGGAATCTCTAATGCCCCTTCCAGTACTTTCTAGTCCTTTAGAAATGATCGGGCCTACCACACCTATGGAAAATTTAAAAGGATTGAAAAGCCTTCTCACATCATCCTAAGGCTATGTGGAAAACAATATCAGGAAAAGAATGGAATTAATAACGAAGGCTTGGGAGATTTCAAAGAGCATGGTCTATTTTGGGACAAGAGAACACGCTTTTCTACCTCGATGTGGTTGTACCATTTGGTTTTAAAGTTACTAATATGACATAATTGAGAAGAAGAGAGGAGGATTTCCCTTCTCTAAACCAAATAAAAAAGTTAAACACATGCTAGAAGGAAAAGGTAAAAAACCTAAATGGTATTTTTTAAGCATGTAGCCAGGCCATAACTAGAAGAGAGGAATCATTCAAGAAGCTGACTGAGATAGATCTAGCTGGCAGCACCAATGAGTTCCAAGACCCGAAATTGATACTCAACTCATTGTTCTTAACCAAGCAAGCATTTGATGAACAAGTTGATATCTTTAAGGGGTTGTCATTTGAAAAATTCTATGGAATTATTGAATATGGTGAAGATGACATGGAAAATTGGCTAGTTGATTATTCGATCAAAAATAAAGATATTAAGGAAGCATTGTGGAATATTTCTATTGATCTAAGGGACTTGGAAGGTGAACTCTTCAATATAAAAATCTGGCATGAAATCAACGTGGCACCAATGAGAAGCTACATCAAGGAGTGGTTCAAAAAGGCTGTCGACAAGCTCACTAACGAAGGGCAAAGGACGGTTGAGACAGTTCCTGTAACCACTGAGGAAAGCCATAAAGGACATCAACAAGAAAGTGACAAAGGGAGAGATAGCATCATAGTAAGTTTATATTGATCACATCTTTTTGTCTTTATCAATCTCTTCATCCAGTTACTCCACCTCTTTAAATAGAATGGTTTAACCAAAGACTGATAGTTTCCTTTTTCTTATTTCCAGGTCTTGTTGCCTTCCACCGCCCACTTTCTTCTTTATACAAGATTCATTCTTATACATATTTTTTTTATGGTCTACAGGATCCCAAATCCCAGTCATTACGACAAACACATTTTAATTTCAAAGAATATGTATTCAACTATATGTTTTTTAGAAATTCCAAGAGAGTTATTTTGGGAACAATCTTGACTGTACTTTGTAACCCAGTTTTTCCTGAATATAAAGTATTTGAGGTTGATCTATCGTTATCTCCTTTTGAGATACCCATGTATTACTTTGTCAAAGTTCTCTTATGCATGCAAATCATTTTCTTTTAGTTTTTATGTGATCATAAATCTCTAGCCCTACTATGATGGATGTGAGGAATTATGTTTATTTTCTTTAAATGTATGAATGTGTGTGTGTTTCCCGGTCCACTCTCAGGAACTCTCTTTAAAATAAAAATAAAAATATTTTCCATCTTTTGTTGTATCTATTATATTTTCCTTTGACGAACTTCTTTAAAATTCCAACATTTTATAAATCTCGGACAAATGAGTACCACCTCTATAAAAACGTAGGAGGATTTGTATCCTCGTCAGGTTGTCGTTTTGGTTTAGACAAATTCAAGAGTCAACAGGTCCAAGGGGGATATCACCCATGTATATTAATTCAACCCATTTTCCTAAATTTTCTATTTCTATATGCACCTTCCCATTTCTGATTGAGTGTTCCCAAAGCCAGCCATTGAATACATGTAAGAGGGTGGGTGTGAGTGGTCACATCCAAAATTTATTGGGCACATGGGGGTTGAGTAAAATCATCTTGGGGAAGAGTGTGGATCAAGAAAGGAAAGCTAAAGAGAGGAAATTCATGGGTTGGGGACATTATTTTTTAGTTACTCATTTTTTGTGCATGGGAGGAAAGGAGAGAGAAAGAAGCATAGCTTGAAGTTGATGCAGCCATGGAGGTAGAATTCTAAATAAATATGGAGCATAATTGGAGAGAATTGGAGTTGTAAAACTGAAGAGATGATTTTTCAGGCTTGAAGAGTGAACTCCTGTGTGAGTTTCACTAAAACAACAAGTGTTTGTTGTTAGTTTTTTTATAGTTTTCCTACCAGCAGTTTCCCTTGAGTTCCCAACTGAGATATTCCTAGCTACCTATGCCAATGAGACTCTAATAAAATAATGGCACATTCCTTGGGTCAATCATGATAAATGGATGGTGCATCCCTTGGGTTATCCCTGATAAATGAATGGTAAATTCCTTGGTTTGGACGGGTCAAGAGGAAGAGAGTTGGTGGAAAATCGGGATAGTTGTAGGAGAATATCAGTTGGGTTGATATTTTTATGAGTTGTGAGTGAACTGTGAGAGGCCACCCTCTTTTGTGGATTGCTAGCCTCAGCTTGGGGGTGACTGGTTGTTGATATTTGGAACAATTAGTCTATGTTTGGGTGGATCATCCCTACCAAGCATCTGGTTTCACAATTCTTGTTTAAAGATAAGTGTTTTATCTTGTTGATGAGTTATTTACATTTGTTATTTTTGTGCATGAACTTTATGTAAATGAGAATGATTTATATGTTGTTGTAATGAGTTGTTTAGCCGCATTTCATGTTGATTTTTAGCATGTTGTATATGCATATATTCTATAGTTGTATGCAGTAGTTGAATCTGTATAATTTGTGGTTGTAATCTACATGAAATCGACTAACAGGAAAATATTTAATTTAGTTAGCAGGAATTTCATTTTTATGTATATTTTTCACCGCAATGTCCCTCGGTTTTGTTGGGGGGCATTACATCTACTACTATATAGATCTTCACCTCTTCATACCTTTGTATAGTGTAATAATTGAATGGGGACAATCCTCTTTTCATAGATAGCAGGAAGGAATGTACTATCAGCTTTAGATCTTGTTCCTCAATTTCTCATATAGTCATGTTCGTTCATAGAGACTCATCAATGCATAGAGGAATATAATAGACAATATCCTTTTCACATTAATGACGAAACATTTTACAACAATCTCCCCCTTTGTCATTGATGAAAACACTTAGTTACCTCAATGCTCCTCTTCTTCCTGCAAATATCCCCCTTCCTTTGTACTCTCCCCCTTTGAAATCAATGGAAAACATATATTCTCCCCATGTTAATGTACTATGTATCCTTTGTTTCTGTAGTCAAACAACTTTCTCTATTGCTCCCCTTGAGCATGTGCCTTTCTCACATACTATAGTGCCTCTTGGGAGTCTTTTCATGAGATCTTAGTGATTGGATGGCATGAAAACCACCCCTAATTTTTTTTTTGAGATACTCAAACTTCTCTCTAGGAAGAGGTTTAGTAAAGATATCGAAAATATGTTCTTTTGTATGAAAAAAATCCAATTTAATTACTTGTTTGACAACCTATTCTCTTAGAAAATAGTACTTGATAGATATGTGTTTTTTTTAATGCTTGATTAGGTTATTTAAAATTATTATTGTAGTTCTATTATCACATAATATGGGAATTGGTTGTCTGTATTCAACCTGAATATCTTGTAATGTCTTCTTCATACAAAGGAATTTTTCGTAGCAGGCGATTGTTACCATATTTTCTGCTTTTACAGTAGACATAGAGATTGATGATTGATTTTTACTCAACTAGGACACCAAGAAATTTCCTAAGAAGAACACACTTCCACTTGTGATTTTTCGGTCATCTATACATCCTACCCAATCAACATCAGTGTATGATGTTAATGTAAACTCTTCACCTTTTGGATACCATAATCCATAATTCAAAGTACCCTTCAAATATTTGAAAATTAGATTAATTGCTTGTACATGAGTTTCCTTTAGTGGAGATTGAAACCTAGCAACTACTCCAACTACCTACATGAAATATGGTGTTGAGGTTGTTACATATAGCAATCTCTCAATCATATATATGTACAATTTTTGGTGTAGTTCCAAGGATTCATCATCTTTGCTTGACTTGCTTCCTGTGATCATGGCTATACTCATTGGCGTGCAATATTCCATTTTTAATTTCTTGAGCATCTTGTTAATGTATTGTATCTGGTATTTGAAGATACCTTTGATGGATTGACAAATTTGTAATCCTAAGAAAAATGATAATTATCCATGCATTGACATTTCAAACTCTTGCATTTCTTCAACAAACCTTTTACTCAATTTTCCAGTGCTACTTCATAAAATTATATCATCCACACAAACAACAATAATTACCATGTCCTCATCTTATAGCTTGATGTAGATGTTTTTGTCTTTAGTTCCTCTTTTAAATCCTTGTTGTTGTAGATGCTTGACTAGTCTTGAGTACCAAGCTCTAGGAGTTTTCTTTAACCCATAAATATATTTGTTGAGTTTTCATACATAATCTCTATTCTCTGACAATTGGAATCCTTCAGGTTTCTCAATATATACTTATTCTTCTATATTTCCATTTAGTAATACATACTTGACGTCCATTTGATAAATTTTGAACTCTTTGTGACAAGTAAATGCCAAAAAAATTCTAATAGCCTCCATTCTTTCTATAGGGTAAAATGTTTCTTTAAATTCAATTCCCTCAATCTGAGCATATCATTTTCATACCAGTCTGGCTTTGTTTCTTACTACTCATCCATTCTCATTTTGTTTATTCTTGAAGACCCATTTAGTGCTTATAAAATTCTTATTCTCATTTCTAGGGACAAGTTCCCGTGTTTGATTCTTTTCAATTTGGTCCAATTCTTCAATCATGGAATTAACTCAATGCTTATATTTTCTTTCTTCTTGAAAGATGCTAGGATCTACTGTGGATAGTAGGAAAAAATTAACTTGCTCAGGAAAATTGTTTCTTCTTCTCCTTGTTTGAGGTCCTGCACTTTTACTTTGAACAATTTGACTTTCAGGATGATTCTTTTGTACATTCCTTGAAGGTGTTCTGTTGTCTCTTCTTTCCGTCTCTTTTTCTTCATATTTTTGTGGGACCTCCCCCTGTGGTTCGACATCTTGATGTTCTTTTGAACATGTTTTATGATTGGTGGCATATCTCTTACATATTGCCTATTGCTGCTTTTTACCAAATTGTCAAAGTGAAGATGTCCCATTCTTCTATTCCATAGCCAACTTTGATCGATTTGTACCATGAAACATTTCTCTTCTCTTATTTCATCCAAAATGTATATGTTGTTAGGATATTTGAGCATTGTAGCAACCAATATTCCCAATTTTTTATTTCTTATCTCACATTTTTTAGAGCCAAATGCTAGAATATTTCCTTAGTCGCACACTTGACTAACATTGATAGATTGTGCTTCACATATTCTATCAACAACACATTTTCTTCTTTGGATTTCTCATTTCCCAGGTTGATTGTTCGTTTTCCAATCATTTTGGAAGAAACATCATTTCCAAAGGTGACATTTCCTCCTTTTTACATTTTAAGAAATAGGCACCTTCTTTTATCCCCTATCATGTGTTTGGAACATTCATTGTCAACATACAACTGATTTGTTTTTATTTATGCATGTAGGGCTAGGTTTTTTTCTTCCTTCTTTGGTTGATCTGATTTTATTCTCCACATGCTTGTGTTTTCTTCCTTATGTTTAGCAGGGAATATTTCTTTCATGTTTTCTTGGTGGGTTCCACCCTGCTTATACATTCATGTGATTTATGACCAAAGTTGTTACACTTTTAACATTCAACATAGAAGTTCTTTAGAGGAGCAAATGAATTATAATTTATGTTAGCAAACCCCGGAGATGTTCCATTTTTTTAGCTCAAAAAATTGTTCTTAGGATTCTTGTACGCATATATATTTCTCATATAACCATTTCTTACATTGTCTCTATAGTTAATGGATTTGTCCCCAAAATTGTGACAACATAAATAGTAACCAAGAAATAGATTTTGATACCTTATTGTGGAAGGTATTCTTGGTTGAACTAATTTTTTGAAATCATTTATGTTGTAGAAAGGAGCATGTTTTTATTGATCATATTTATTTTTCATGTTGTCTTCTACATTTTTAGAAGTGTTTCCACTGTAGTTAAAACCACTAAGCACATTAGCATAGTTTTTAGTTGTTTCCTTCTTTTCTGGTGTCACATGATTTTCACTTTCATCAATATTTTTCTAACTGTTGTCATAACCAAGACCGGTTTTGTCAAGTGGTGACCTTTGGATGGTAAGAATATATTCTAGGATTGCCGAACTATTTTCAAACTTCAAATTTGTATTCAGCAGTGTAAGTGTCTTATTAAGTTCCCTTCTTAGATGTACAATTTCAAATTCTTTCTTATGACAAATACCTTCCATTTACTTAATCTTATTTGTCATGAATTCTTCAAATTTTCTAGCCTCCTCTAGTTGTGTTTTTAGAATGATGATATCAGTTTCACCATTGGTCTCATAAACATATCTTTTAGATTCTCTCAATTGTTCCTTGAGTAATGCATTCTTCATTTTGAGTTTCTTACGTTCATGTAGAGCACAAATTAGTTCTCCTTCAAGATTTACCTCTCCTTCCTCATTCGAATCTTCATGATTTATGTCTTCATTATTTGAAAATGCATCTTGATCATTCATGGCCATGAATAATAGATAATATTTTGTGTTGTTATCATCTTCATTAGATGAGTTTATTTCATTATTGGCATACATATTTATCTTTTTCTTGTGATATTTTCCCTTTTTATCATTTTTTCTATTCTTGTGGTAGTGTTTATTTTTGAAACTAGAGTCTTATTCATTATTTGTTTTATGAGGAAACTTAGCAGAAAGATGTACTACTTTACCACAATTAAAAACTTTGAAAGGGAGCTTCCCTTCGTACTTTCCAAATCCCTTCTTTAGCTTCATGACAAATCTTTCCTCTTCTGCATCTGATTCTTCTTCAGAGGAATCACATGATTGGTATTCTTTTGAGATTGGACTTCTTTATTATTTGAATGTTTCTTCATGCTTTGATGGTTTTTCTTGTTCATTCCTCATTTCACAGGCTGTTAAAATTCCATGTAGCTCGTCCATTTTCAAATTCTTTAGATTTTTAGATTCTTTTGTCGCTAAAACCTTTGGATCAAATCTTAGAGTTAGTGATCTTAGTACCTTTTGAAAAAATGTAGATTCTTAGATTTCTTCACCAAGTCTTCTATTGGTATTTACAAATCCATATTCAATGAGCAATTATGTTGCAATATCTTCATCTTCTTTCATTTCCAGTCTTTCAAACTCTGCTCGATCTGTTAGTAAATTATCCATATTTACTTTCTCATATCCTTCATAGATGTTCTTAAGCTTGTCCCAGATATCTTTGGAAAATTCATAATGCATGACTTTTACAAACTCATAAACTACAAGTCCAGACAATATGGCATTCACTTCTTTGGCATTACTTTCATTTATATTTCTTCCATTTGCATCGATTGGGGGAGTGGTTGGTGCTTTGTATCCATTCACTACTAAGTTCCAGAATTCAAATCCTTGTGACATAAGGAATACTCTCATTATGATTCTACAGAAACGATAATTGGTTCCATCAAATAGTGCTACTCCATTCTTGGAGAAATATTTTTTTTTTTTTGATTTCTTCTACAAAGATCTTCCTTATAGTGGTTAAAGTATTTGAAGCAACCTAGATCTAATCCCAATTGTTGGAATATTCAACAATACTGAGAAGGGGGGTGAATCAGTATTGGGAATATTTTAACAGTGTTTTCTCTTTTACCATTTTAACTAATCATCACATAGTTAACCATAATTAATACATAGAATTACACATCAACAGATATTAACACAAAGGAACAATACACAAATATTTTACATGGAAACCCAATAAGGGAGAAAATCACGAAAATTTTCTCTTATAATAATCAAGAGTTACATTTTTTACAAGCTCCTATGAGGGACACCAATCCATGAAGTAGGCACCCACTTAGAATTTTTCAAGCACCAACATGTTGCTCTGTTGAGGACACCAATCCTCACTGTAAGAACCAACCTACAATATGTAGAAACCAATTTTCTAGGCTCCCACTTGTTGATTTGTTGAGGACACCAATCCTCACTGTAAGTCCCTACTTACAGTATGCATACACCAATCTTCCAGATGCCAACTTGTTAATAAATATGAGGAAACCAATCCTCTGTCTTGCACCACCCTTCCACCCTGAAACAAATATGCTTCCAATTAACTTTCCTTGCACCACCCAAACACATTCCTCTTTTATTATTGTCTCTACTCTTCTCACCTTCATTTCCATGAACTCAAATTCTTCGTTACATCTATTCACAATTAACACATGAAACTACACAAGATCATGTATATTTATATAAAATATACACCCAAATATTTTTTTGTTCGAAAACACATGTATTCCAATAGAGGATCAACACCTTCAGTAACCACTCACACAACCATATCAAATATCAATACACCTATGTTTTGACATAGTAAAACCCCTATGGGAAAACATCCACAAAACTAGCCAACATAGACACTTGGAGTAGTTTATTAATGCAAAAGAAAAATTTTACAGGGAGATTTTACAAGGGAGTTCCTCACAATCAATCATCAACAAATGACCCTCCATGTTCTTTAAATAGATATCATTGACCAATCGGTGTTAAGACATAGATCAATGTAGTTGTTAATATCGAGGAGAATATGTAACATCGGCTCACTCTATGTCGGGAACATATCGTGACTGTCGTATTTCCTAAATTCAAATGCATACTAATGCATACTAAAGAAACACACTAATAAACACACTTTTACCTAATTAACACATTACACCAAGTAGATATTAAATAAATCCTAAGTTTCTAAATATCCTAACATCCCCCCTTAATAACAACTTGGGATAGGATTAAAGGATTTACAATAGTGACACAATAGGTGAAGGAAGGAGGCATTAGATCCTATCCCCACTTAATGGAAAATTCATGAACTCCTAGCATAGATCGAAGTTGAAAAAATTCTCTTCTATAATATACTTTGTGAAAATGTATGCAACTTGATATTTTGTAGGGAAAAAGAGCACTTCAATAACTTGATCATGAATGATCTTTCCGATGAAGTGTATGTGTAGCTCGATGTGTTTTCTACTTTGATTTTGAACTAGGTCTTTGGAGAGATTGATGGAACTCTTATTGTCGCACCAAAGGATGGTCAAATGTTGTTGCTAGAATCCAAACTACGGAAGGATCTGTCGAAGACACAAGGCTTCATGACTTGCATTTACCATTGATTGGTACTTTGCTTCTGTTGAAGAAAGTGCAATAGCCTATTTTTTTTTATAGGCCCAAGTGACAGGTCCTAAACCAATTTTGAAAACATAACTTGCAGTAGAATTCCGATCATCAGAGTCTCCATCCCAATCTGAATCAATGAAACCAACCAATAAAGGACCTCCCTTGAACTGTAATGTATCCCAAATTGAATTGTACCCAAGACATATCGAAGTATCCTTTTAGTTTCTTTCCAATTGCTTTCATGGGGTGTTTTTATATACCGGGAAACAAGACCAACAACAAAGGAAAGATCAATATGGGTATGATTCATGTATAATAGGCTACCAACTAACTGACGATACAACATGGCATCAACTTCGGGAGAAGTACAGGTGGAAAAAAGCTTGAATTCGAACTGGAAGGGAGAAGGGACTGGTTTACAATCTTCCATGTGAATGAGACAAAGAAGGTCACAAGCATTCTTAGACTAGGAAATAAAAATTCCTTCATCACTTTGCAAAACTTGGCAGCCAAGGAAACAATGCAAAAAACCTAAGTATGTCATTTTAAATTTCTTCTTAAGGCTAGTTTTCACATGGTTTAAAAGTTTTGAGTCACTACTAGTAAGGATAAGGTCATCAACATAAAGGACAAGGATTCTGAGATGGCTTCCTACTTTCTTGGTATATAAATTAGGATCATAATGGAATCTTGAAAATCTGATGTCAATAATAAAGTTGTCCATTTTGGCATACCAAGATCAGGGATCTTGCTTAAGACCATAAAGAGATTTCTTAAAGGGACAAAAAAATCTAGAGTCATTCTCGACATATCCAGGAGGTTGTTCCATCTAGATTTTTTCTTTCAAATCCCCATGCAAGAAGGAATATTTAACATTGTTATCAGGCTAATTGTTAAGTGCGGACACAAATCAATCCCCCTAGATTCACTATGAAACTAGAACAAAACAAGACAATACACTACTCTTTCCTTAGATTTCAATTATCAAATGAGAAATGGATCTAGAACATACCTTTTAAATATCGAAGATCCAACTTCACCAATGCAATCCAAGCTCTGTCGCGAGGCTTACGAAGAAATATCTACAAATAAACACAAGCCAATGAAGACAAGAATAGCAGAGTCTATTTGATATGAAACTATGTACGTGATCAAGGAATCGTACAATATGAACAAATAACATTCATATAAGAAAGAAAAGTATATATGTATTAAAGAATGTGGAAGAAAGATACAACCAGATGCCTTGATGTTGTCAGGCTCCTTCCAACAGTTCCTTGCTTCCCACACACTTATATTCCATGGATTCTAAGACTGTAGATCTAATAGTTTCTCACAATCTATCTTGGCAAAGCAAAGCTCAAAACCAACATAGGCCCAAAAATTCCAAGCTACAAAACTCAATAACAATTCAATCTAACTTTCTTCCATGAGAGCTCCTCTCCTTTTATAAGCTGAAGAGGACAAGGTGAGGAGGTTAGGATGATCCCACTAAATCATGAAAGTGAGTAAGATCCAAATCGTTCGGAGGCCACCTCACCATAGAAGATTCTCCTTCTAAAAGCATCGAGAAGACACCCATTTTTCCCACGTACAAGAATTTCCACACCCTGGATATAGAGAAACCTGTGGAAACTCCACAGCCTAGGTTTAGTACAACTTGCAGAAATTAGGCATTTCCGCACCCTTTGTATAGAGTAGCCTATGGAAATCCTCTTTAATAGGATTTGTACAAAGGAAAATACAACTTCTTCGCTCAGTAAAATTTCTTCTCCCTTATTTCTTCAGGAATTCAGGCCACTGACCCCTCTGAAGGAAACATATAGGTTTACATCATTAACAATCAAAGGTATGAAGAAAATAATGTGTAACAGATAGCCCCCCAAATTATGAAGTTAGAATAGATTAATAGCTGAAATACTTTGTCGAGTGTGTGTATGGAACAAGGAACACATCGTTCGGAAACCTGCCTACAAACAAGGAAATACAATACAATAATATATCATACCTGAGGTAGGCATTCCCATACTCATAATACAAGTGATTCAAAGCATAAATGTTGACATGCAAAGATCCATGTCAAGTAATATAGGTCATGGCCACCAAACATACACTGTGGATCCATGCCATTGCGACTCAAATCTGAGCATAGCTACCAAAACTACATTATGGATCTATGTGTTAAAAACTCAAATTTGAACATAGCCATGAGACATACAATGTGGATCTATGCAATAGTACAAAATGAATATACTCCAATGCAACTTGAATCTGTCAGAAAAGATCCAGGGTCTTCATCTCCACCACTCTACAGTATGAATCTAACCATGTGAATACATGTGTTGAATTCAAACATGGTAGAAACCACTTGATTACCAGTCATTAGTTAATACCATTAACAAGTGTGAGGGAAATCACCATTAATGTCAATGACCCCCAAGGTACTCTAGTCAAATCCAACGAATGTGAATTAATGAGCTGAAGTCGAACAATCAGCAGAATCTCTCGATCAAGGGTCAATAACGAAAACCCACTGTCGAAAGCGAGGAAGCCTACCATTGAGGAATGCAAGTTCCAAGGTACCAATTAGTTTCTAAGTCTAATTCCTATATAATGAGTTGAAGTCGACAGGAAAATACTCGTCACATGAGGGAATTAATGTATCCCCCATCAATGACACGAAACAGGTAACAAGATTTGAAGTAGATCAGAGTAACAAGTGATTCAGGAATGACTTAGGGATGGCCGATGCAAAAGAATGCCTAAGGACTACAAAAATGGCCAATGCAATAGAAGGTTTTATGGGTTGAACTTCTCTTTGAACATATTGACGACATGACAACTGTCTTGGAAACACTGACTCAACAACAAGGATCAGAGACCAATTTGTAATCTTATAAAGGAGTATGATCAAGATACAAGTGGATTTTACAACCTAGACACAAGTTAGTAAAAGGGTGTCATGTTCAATGGGACTCTTCCATAGAATACAAGTTTACACACATTTCTTTCCCAATTTTCCCCCACCATTTTTGACGAGTACCTCTTTATTTTTACACAAGCTTGAGGAGGATAACATATGCTTGAAATGTAAGCTCATCCTTCGGATGAGTCCCTCAGAGTATGTTTAACAAACCCTAAGAAGGAGTGTTTTGGTTCCATATAGGTCTTTCGATGTTTGTTTAAAGAGTCCAAAGAGAGAAAACTTGGAGGTTTTCATGTTTACAGAGTCTGAAAAACACATAAAGAAAACTCCAAAATGTCCTTTTCTGTAAGGTAGTCTGATGAGACCAAAAAAAAGATCTTATACTTCTCAAAAGAAGTTTTCTTCAAATAATTTAATGAGTGTGAAAAGAACAAGATCGCTCGACAATCTTTTCATGTTTAGAGAGTCTGAAAAGAGCTTAAAGGGAACTTCAGTGGGTTCCTTTTTCGTATAACCTTTACGAGTCTGAAAAAGTGATAAAAGTATACTCGGTTACATTATCACGTATTTACAAGCATGAGAAAGAACAAATACTAAGCTCGATAACTTATTCTCATGTATTTACGTGCATGCAAAATAACAAATACTAAGCTCGGGATTGTTTTCATTTTTACGCAAGCTTTAAAGAAAAACAAAACTATGCTTGGGATAGATTTTATTTTTACACAATCTCAAAAACTAAACAAAACTATGCTTGGGATAGATTTTATTTTTTCACAAGCTTAAAACTAAACTAAACTATGCTTGGACCTGGTTTCATTTTTACACAAGATCGAACCAGAGGAAACTATGCTTGAGGTAGCTGGTTTCATTTTTGCACAAGCTTGAACAATTGAAAACTATGCTTGGACTTCCCAATGCATAACATAGGGATGGTTGGTATTTAGCCCCCAGCTTAAGAAGCTAGCGGCTGAACTTCAACATGAAGTCTAGAGGCTAGAAGCATTTCCCCCCAAGCTTCATTTCATCCAACTGTAAAGGAGAATGAAATGAAGCTTCAAATACTAGACAAAGGAATTGACTTAAACAAAGAGGGGGAGGTTGTTTAATTTTTTAATGACCTTGACACAGGATAAGAACTATGCTCGAGAATCCAGGTTCAATCCCTAGACCTCTATTTTATTTTTTAACGAGATTGACACAAAAACGAGAACTATGCTCATAACCTCTGTTTCATTTTTTAATGAGGTTTCCACAGAGACGCAAAAATTATCCTCGTAGTTGGTTTTTTTTCTTAACGAGCTTGAAAGAAGAAAACCATGCTCAAAATTGGTTTCATTTGTTAATGAGATTGAAATCAGGAATACATGCTCATCTCTCTTCTTGATCATGGCTTCCAAGAGGAAAAAGATCTGGAAGGACACCATGTCAAGGGACAAACCTCAGTCATGGCCTCCAAGAGATATTCACTTGACAGAAGAAACAAACTCTAGAAGGAACACACGTCGAAGGTCATGATAGGGGTAAGAAGATCAGGCTCCAATATCCCTACCGAAGAGATTACCATGTCAACTACTGGATCCAAGTCATAAGGGAGTGAGCTTACAGTGAGAGACTTATATTCATCGGCAACTGAAGACATGGGAGACAACGCCACATAATTGACCTATGGCAGGGGAGATATCATCTGCATATACGAACTATTTAGGGAGTTCATTGAGTTGATGGTCAAGTCAGGGCCAACAAACGAAAGTTGATCAATAGTCACCATTATTCCATCGTGCGGGAAAGATATCACACGAAAAAAAGTGGACACAATAGCTTTCATATCATAGACATAATCTCACCCAAGGAGTAAATTGAAATCCAAGGGATCTTGGACTACCATGACATCAATAAAGACAGTTTTCCCTCCCAAAGTTACAGGAAACTGGGAAAGGATCCCTAAAGGATGACTGGTTCTTCTGTTAAAAGTGAACAAAGTCTAGGTAACTCACACAAGTTGAGCATAACCCAAATATTTCCAAGAAAGAGAGGACAAAATACTAGTGGATGAACCTTCGTCTATCAACTTTTGAGGAACGTCTTGACCACAAACTTGTACTGTAATCTTGAAAGAAATGTGAGAGGGAAGACGAGGTCCAGTTAGCATACCCCAATTAAAAAGGATGGTCTCATTACTTGGAGGGGGTTCTACGGGAGAAGGAGGAAATCCCCCTAGCATGGTAGATTTTGTATCAACGAGAAAAATGTGGGTAGCATCAGGTTTACTCTCTAGCAGGAGAGTAGGATCGACCGATGACGAGATCAGATCAACCACTTCGATTTCATTCTCCAAGGGGAGAATGGGGTCGACGGGTGGAAAGGAATCGATCGATTAGGTTTCACTCTTTGACGGGAGAGTGGGATCGAGCGAGGATGGAATCGACCGACCACTTGGGTTACACTCTCTAACGGGAGAGTGGGATCGACTAAGGATGGGATCTCATTGACCACTTTGGTTGCACTCTCTAATGGGAGAGTGGGATTGACCGAGGATGGGATTGGATTGACCACTTTTTCAACTGGTTCAACTAAGTATGTGACCATATTGATTGCATGATCAACCGAACTGACCAATGAAGGGACTGTATTGATCATTCCATCAACTACAAGTGGGTCGAGAGTAAGCTTGTGATAAGTAGCTGGAAGTTGAGGTTGTGAAACACTCATGTCTTCCAGTAATTTTGAGGCTTCGTTCATATGAGGGAAAAGGTGAGTTAGATGACTCCCTTTGCATATCATGCACGAGAACTTGAATCTACTTTTATTTTTCCCAACTGCATCGTGACTAGTTGACGGGAGGTCACCAACATGTTGTTCAGAGGCTGACAACATGGGTTGGTGAGGTTGTGTAGACCATGCTTCTATAACCTTGGATAGACCAGGGAAATCCTTAAGAATATGGATACCCTTACAAAGCCTACAAGGGTACTTGGGCTTACGAGTTGTTTGGATGATCTTGGCATCATCAACACTCCCAACAGTATTATCAGTAACTGGTGGTTGTCTTCCAACATGTTTGGCAATGGTTGGAAGTTTGGACCCTTGCTGATTTTTCTTCTTCTTATTATTCTTTTTCTTCTTCTTCTTATTCATCGAGTTACTAACTTCAGAGCTTTCACTCGACGAAGAAGACGAAATGGCATAAGACCTTACAAGTAGAGAAGGTGAAGAATATCTTACTGGTGAAGAAGGCGAAGGATCAACATGAGGTTGATGGTCTTGGGGGGAATTACTTACAACTGAAGCACTAGCTGCATTCGGGATTACCTGAATGGAAAATAACCATACTAGTAATCCAATTGTAAGACCTGGAAGGCTCATAGTAGCGATATGAGGAGGACCAATGTTTCCATAAGGGGGAAACAATCGACAATCCGATCTATGCGCAAAGGCAGGGTATCTATCTTGAAATCAACTTGAAAGGCTTCCACTCATCATTATGGGTATACCTTCGAGCGACCCCCATAATACGCGCGATCGCTACACCAAGACCATCAAAACAGGGTGAGTAACTTTGCTAGTCTTAATGCGACCTCGTGATTGACCCTTGTGTTAGAAGGGCTTCCCAGGACAAAATGTAGCAATTAGATTTCACCGCTCCCTAACACAAGATTCTATGTTGGTTTGCATCTTTGGAAAGTTATCTTTCACACCTATTCCAAAGCCCTACAACTAATCTAATGTAGTTTTGCTACCAGAAAACATAAAAATGTCTAATCAATTTTTATAAGCTCTTTATTTTAAGGTTGTTTTTACTGAAGAGGAAAATGGTGTGGAATAAATGATGTTTTGACCAACTCTAAACAATGCAAAGAAATGAGAATGCAAATATTTCACTTCGATGAAAGATATATTACGAGAAGGGGAAAACGTTTATCATTCTCAGATGCACAATGTCCCAAAATTTTATTAAACTCATCAATATCAATATCTTCAAGAAATAATCCAAAGAGACTGTACACCAATACACGATTCTTGTCCCCCCCCCCAATCCATGAGGGGGAATCGTTTTTCAGAATTCAAGACCAAAAAATCCAAAAAACATGCAATTTCACTGCTTCAAATGCAAAGATGCCCCTAATATAATATAAAGAAAGAAATTAGAATTTTTTGTTTCAAAGGCAACTAAAAGCAATGGCAACTCTCTATAAAACAAATCAACCCAAACAAATTTTCTCTTTTAACATGAATTATTTAATAAAAGAAAAAGAAGTTCGTTCACCAAACAATTCTAAAGAAAAAACAATGCTTTGTAATAGAAAGACACTCGAAGGAAGAGATCAAATCTTTCAAAAGAAAACAAGATAAAAAAAAGAAAATATGGCTAAAAGCAGATTGAAAGCTGTCAAACAGTCTGTAATCAAACCCAAAAATTCACCCCAAAACCAAATCCAAGATATGGGTAAGGAAAAACCATCAAGAATCAAAATTTTCACAATCGTCGCAGGTTGTAGACTAACACAATGCGTCTATCCCTGATCGTCGCAGGCCAGAAAACCAATACAATGCGGAAATTTGAGGTTTTCACAGGCTAGCTATGGAGTAGGATGCAGAGATTCCACACTGGTCTAAACAATAAGGGTGCGACGATCCTATATCACCACACTGTCCCTCAAAGCAGGGTGCGGAAATCAAATAAAAAATGGAAAAAAAAAATAAAAAGTACGAAGGTTTTCCAATGAATTTAAATAGTCAAAGAGTAAAGATGGATCTCCCAGTGACTCAGAAAATAGAAACCAAGCAATCAAAGCAAGAAATCAATACAAACTAGGAAAACAATCTATTCCCCAGTGGAGTCGCCAATTTTGTTATCGGGATAATTGTTAAGTGCAGACACAAATCAATCCCCCTAGCTTCACTATGAAACTAGAACAAAACAAGACAATACACTATGCTTTCCTTAGATTTCAATTATCAAATGAGAAATGGATCTATAACATACCTTTTAAATATCGAAGATCTAACTTCACCAATGCAATCCAAGCTCCGTCATGAGGCTTATGGAGAAATATCTGCAAATAAATACAATCCAACGAAGACAAGAATAACAGAGTCTATTTGATATGAAACTATGTACATGATCAAGGAATCATACAATATGAACAAATAACATTCATATAGGAAATAAAAGTTTATATGTATTAAAGAATCTGGAAGAAAGATACAACCAGATGCCTTGGTGTTGTCAGGTTCCTTCCAATAGTTCCTTTCTTCCCACACACTTCTACTCCACCGATTATGAGACTGTAGATCTGATAGTTTCTCACAATCTATCTTGACAAAGAAAATCTCAAAACCAACATAGGCCCAAAAAATCCAAGCTACAAAACTCAATAACAATCCAATCTAACTTTCTCCATGAGGGCTCCTCTCCTTTTATAAGATGAAGAGGATAAGGTGAGGAGGTTAGGATGATCCCACTAAATCATGAAAGTGAGTAAGATCCAAACCATTCGGAGGCCACCTCACCATAAAATATTCTCCTTCTAGAAGGATCAAGAAGACGCTCGCTTTTCCCACGTATAGGGATTTCCGCACTCTGGCTATAGAGCAACCTATGAAAATTCCGCAGCCTAGATTTAGTACAACCTACAAAAATCAGGCATTTCCACACCTTGTGTATAGAGAAGCCTGCGGAAATCCTCTTTAATAGGGTTTTTACAAAGGAAAATACAACTTCTTCTCTTAGTAAAAGTTCTTCTCCCTTCTTTCTTCAGGAATTCATGCCACTAACCTCTCTGAAGGCAACAGATAGGTTTACATCATTAAAGGTCATAGGATGATTAAAATATTGTGTAACAAACATCCATTTGATGGACCTCCCTGTTGTTCTTGAGATTAATTCTAAGGCTCAGAGAATAATGTCAAGCATCAAAGGTTTTAAAATGAAGTATTTTGTGAGTGCTTTTTCTACCTTCAGTTTTCTGAGAAATAATCTTTAAAAGAAATTAATAATAAGATAGTACAAAGGTTGTATCTCATTATTTGAGTCACAATTATAATGTCAAATGATGTAGAAGGATTTACAAAATTGTTAAAACAAATTTAGGTATAAATTATAGATAAGTCTCACCTTGTTTATAGTAGAAGAATAGTAGAAGGCGCACCCTTGAACATGATATAAAAATGCATTAATTCACACAGATCACAGGTCTTGTTTTACTCATAGTAAAAAAAGAGGAAACATTATTTACTGAATGAACTCCTGGTATAATATGATCACAGTAGATGTAATACTAAATTGCAATCAATCACTCTTCAAGAATTATAGAAAGAAATTCAGAGAAATGGAAACACATGGGGAACACATAACTCAAATTGAAGGAAACTTAGAATCTTTGTCTGCACTTGTATTAAAACTCAAAAAGAGTCTCTTTTACATTCAGCAAGAAGCATCCTTGAATAGATCTAAAATCTATGTATTTCTACAAAATCTGTCACAACTGAAAATCGTTGGACTTCTTACAATATTTGACTAAAAATAGAATACATCTAAATAAAACAACAACATGCAAATATTGTTGAGTTTTGTTGGCACTTCCTCTATCTCTTTGTATGTTGGTAGATGCACTCATTTTTTCTTTAATCTTTGATTTGGATACACATGTCCGTTAGGGCCACTACAATCATTCAGCTTACTGTCTTGGCCATTCGATCTCGTTGCCATTTTTCCCTTCGGGTGTGTTTAGTGGGAAAGGAATTGCAATTCAAGACATCGGGGGAAATATTATATGAATATCTTAGCGTTGGCTCATTAAGGCATGGATAACAGTTACAGGGAAGAGTAATTTTTCACGAAAATAATGATGGGGGAAAAAGTGTCCAATGAGGAGGTGGGATGAGTGGATGAAAGAATTTGGGTGGTAGGGATAGATGGGGTAAGTGACTCTTGGAGAGTGAATGGTAGACTAGGTGGATAAGGTAGACGTTGTGCATGCTTTCTCATTTTCTCCCAGCTATACTCACTTTCCTCTGTTCAATTCATTGGGCGCACTTGTCCATTGATGCTATCACGAATCTTGAAGGCTCAATCCTTTCATTAAATTCGAAGGAAAACATTTTCTTCTATTTTTGGGGCAGATTCTCCTGGATATTGTTCACCTCTTGGACTATGACCTGAAACTGTGAACTTGGATTAACCAACCATTCATTGATTTTAAGTATATCAATCTGGTTCATCTCTTGGATGGGTGCCTGAGTATCTTCCTTATTCTTTCTGGAGCTTTGTTGGTTCATTTCTATCTCAATTTTCCCTAGGTCCTCTGAGATATTATTCCCTTCTAACTCAATCATATTTTTATTTAATGAAGACAATGCCTCTAGACAAGCCTCTTTTACATCTCGAGCAATTTTCTTTCCTTCTTCTAGATTTGTTTCCCAGGCTTTTAGGGCCATTTCTCCTCTTACTTGTTAAAAATGGGAGAGAAGGGGAATACCATGGGTATTAACTCTCTACTTCCATATGAGAACTTCTTGAAATTTAGACTGGGCTGAGTAGGCCTCTTTTTCCTTGACAAAAATATATTTTAGGGAAAGGTCTACTACCTGATAGCATTTCTGGATGGAATCTACTTTTAGATAGAGTTATTGGTGGACAACTTCTAGCCTCTCATTTACTTCTAATGCGTGTGGTTTGATGGAAAAAATGTATATCGTTGTGTTCTCTGTTAGGGTCAGTCTGGCCTGTAGCTTCTCAATCAATTTTTCATGCTCAGTGATCAGTCCTTTTCTTGTCTCTGAACTCTGGTAGAGCAACTCAAGGTTGTCATGTAGTTGTTGATCACTAGCCCTGATTTTCTCAAAGTCCTGGTTCATCCTGCTTCTGCTAGCCTTCTCTATACTATATATCTCATTTTTCAATTTTTCTACCAAGAGGAACTTTTGTCGCATTTGTTCAGTTAAATTGTCCACTAACCATGGATTGGCAGTGGAAAAATCCCCCAATGAACCTACAACTTATTTTTCAAACTCTGGACCATCATGTTCTTTCCCATCATACGCCAGTCTTTTCCTTTTAGTGATAACTCCATTCTTTTGGTGAGATTCCCTCTTCACAATGGCTTTCCATTTATTGCTAAAAAATAAATCTAAGGGAGGCATCTCTTCGGGCAAGATAGAAGTAAGATCGCCTACGAAAGTAAGTTCAGAACTAGGATTTTTGAAGCTGGTCTATAGAGGGGTAAATGATGTGATATGAGAACTAATTTTGGTGTAAGGTCCTTGTCCTGTTGTATTTGGGGTGCAAACAGGAGTAGTTGGTGTTGAATGAGGTACAACTTGTCTCAGATTCATGAAGGCTTTGAACCGAGCTAACACTTGTGGATCCTTAAATCCTGATAGTGACGCTCTTATCTCATGAAATAACACTTCGAGGCCCTTTGGGACTTCCTCATCTTTGTGCTTAGTAGAGAAACTTGGCTCGGATCCTATAGGCCTAGCTTCCTATGAAGGAGGTGCGGGTATTGACTCTCCCTGCAATATTTTTGGTAAATTGCTTTGTCTGTGTTTCTGAAAACTAAGGAAACCAACTTGTTGATCAAGGGGCATGGTCTGGAATCTGCTTCGGACTTCCACATAATATATAACTCCCTTGAAAATTTCTTCATAAGGATAATTCTTATGAATGTATCGCTTCATGTTAAACTAAGCCATATGGTTTTCCACTATCTTATGTGGATCATGCTTCTTGAATTCAATGTCGATTAATTTGACATCCTCGAGGGTTGCAGCCTCGAATTTAGAGTGACCGAAATATAATAATGTGAACATGACAACTTGAATGGGGAAAGTTGGCCAGACCTTTTTCTGCGTTGCTTTTAACTCCTTGTTGATACCTCCTTCCACTATCTAGTACGACACTTCTCTACACACTATCCTATCAAGTAAAAAATGTGGGAGGGCATGAGGAGGAACCCAACAACCAAAAACTCTGATATAAGAGAAATTCTCCTCAATGAACCAGTCTGCAAGCTTTCCTAGGTTCCCCATAATCCTTTCTGAAATATGAGGTAGCAGGTGGCCATAAATAACTATATGAACAGGCACTACAACGTTGTGAAATATTTCATAGAATAAATCTTTGACATTCTCCTCCCATAATTTGAAGTGATAAAAATGAATTGGCTCAGAACTAGCTGGGGTCCAACTCCAGTTCATCAGGGGAAAAGGGTTCATGAAATAATTGGCATCCATAACATATGTCGACATGTAAAAAGGGGTAGGCTTCCCTTTTGATTTTGTTGATTTATAATCAATGATTTTCTTGGCCAAATTATCCGACGACATTTTGGCCCAATTGAAAGTATAACCCTTGACTACCTCGTTCATGATGGCTACCCACTCAACTGAGAAATGTGTAGGGTTCTTCTTCCCAAACAGGCGACAGAGTATCATGGCTACATACAACATATGAGCGTCTAAAGACATCGTGGTGTACATACCATGAGCGTTGGCTCTGAATTTTTCTGGATGTCCCCAGCAGGTCTTGACTATATCATGACCATTTCTAGCGTATTGGGTGCATTCCTTTCTCTCAAACTCTAGAATAAATGCGGCATTGTAAGTGTATTTAGGAGTATGGGAAATCTTGTACATTACTTGTAGGTGCTCTGGTGGAAAAGATTCAACAATGACCTACTGGTGGTTAATGATGGTCTTGGTTTGGATGTCGACATGCTCCAAAGCCCAACTTATCATATCGTTATAGGGTATGATTCTTGGCCGCGCAATGATATTATGCAGCTCTGACTATGTTACATGTCTAAGCTTAGTTGTAAAAGATCCATCATATTCTTCGATAGAGTCATCTAGATAGTTAATGATCTCATGCCCTAAGACATCAAAAACCTACGTCCAAGTTTTAATGGCATCCGCAACTCACGGAGTTGTGTCTGATAGAGCGTATATGTTCGGATTTGAATCATCACCCGATGCATCAAGCTTCTTTGTAGATTTTTCGTGGCCCCATAATCCTCAAGGAAAAAAATTTAGCTCAACTATGACAGGAGAAGTCTGTAAGCTCTATACTAGATAAAACCTACTATTTGCAAATGGTAAAAATGACTTCAAAATTTGAAGTGCTTTATTCAAAAGGTATATTGATATTCGTATAGATTTACTGACGAAGAATTTATTAAACCTAATGGAATTCATTACCTGGTGATTCACAATCCTTATTTGAAATCACTAACCTTAATCAATCATAAATGTCATTAATACTTCGACGGTTCACATTCAGGAGATTTGGATGTGCCAGGGTGGAAATCTCCCGAAGTCTGAATTCGCGGAGGAGTTAATCTCTGAGTAATCACTTTTAAATCTTAATTAGTCATGTTTAAAACGTTCTATTAACTTTGATTATTTAAAAAGTTCGAACTTCATAAGTTTTCAATATAGCACAAGGGAAATTTTCTGAAATCCGAAACTCCGAAGTAATTAATCAACTCTTAATCACGACTTATTAAAACCGTTAACCATTTTATTAATCCCTTGAAAACCCTTTTTACTTTTTTGTAATCACTTTACTTCGATGCTTTGATAATCCGGGGATTGTGAAAAAAAACTCCCAAAGAGTAATCTCTTGGAGCGACGTGGCAGGGATGACATCATTCTGATGATGTGGAAAGAAAAGAGAAGTGTCATGTGTCACTTGAAAACGTACGAATCATCCGACATAAATGTCGAAAGTAATTTCCACGTGTCAACTCAGGGAAAGATGTTTTAAAGGAAATGTATCCTATGACTCATGTTTGTGAGTTGTTTAGGAAAATTCATGAGTGGTTATCTTTAGGTTTCGAAGTTTCGGGGTTTTCGTTGTTTGGGTTTGATGGAAAACCCGAAGCGCGGAGCTGCAAAACAAATGTTGAAGGCTTTCCTTTAAAACTCAGGAAGCTTCAAAAATCTAGAGATCATTAGCATCGTTACATCAAATTAAGGAAACTCATCGAAGGTAGATATTGTAAGTGCCTTATTGCTAAATAACAACCAATGGATTTGATTTAAAATTAAAAGGGAACTCTCTAAGATTTTTTCTTTTTGGGTAAAAACTTTTAATTCTAAGAGGTAAAATATAAATTTCAAAAGCTCAAAATTAGGCATGTTCCAACATCCCCTTTATGTGAGGCAGCAAGGGAAAGAACAAGGTAGATGGAATTCATTTTGGCTATAGGGGAAAAGGTTTCATTATAGTCAATTCCTTCAACTTGGGAAAATCCTTTGGCAACTAACCGAGACTTCTGTCTTTCAACACTTCCATTTGATGCATACTTAGTTCTATAGACCCATTAACATCTGGCAAGTTTTCTTCATTTTTGAAGAGGTACAAGATCCCAAGTATCATTTGTCATTAAAGAATGATACTCTTCATTCATTGATGTATCCCAATCTAGATGACTTGAAGCTTCTATAAATGTATTTGGATCATGAGTCTCTGAAGCTTGAGCCAAAGTAAAAGAGTCTCATTGGAGCTATGAATGTGTCCAAAGCTGATATGAAGGATCATCGACAAGATTGCAAGCTGCTTCGCCTGTTGAATGGACCTATGTAGGAAGTACAGGAGTTGGTGTTAGTTCAGGTTCAAAGGACTAATCTGGAGGAAGTTGAGAAGGCGGAGGTGGATTTTCATCCTCACTGTTTGTTGGGTATGTGTTATATTCTTTGCATGTCTGTGTGTGGGCACGTCAGATATGACAACTACGTCTGACGATTTTTGTTATTTTTAGCGGATTTTGCTATTTTTAGCGGTTTACTAAATATAATCTTGGTTTTAGGGTTTTGGTATATACAGAATACCTAAAAACATTATGTATATTGTATAGTGAATGGTGAAATTCGATATAATGAATATAAGAAAGGTTTTCCCGATTGAGGGTTTCCAGTATAATATCTCTATGTACTATGTGAATGAGCCATTGATTAAATTTTGTTTTTCTTAAGAATCTATATGCATTTCTTTACTTCACAGGTTTAAAACTTACATGTGGTATCAGAGATCATTTTTGGCTTCAGAGGGATGCCTTTGTTGTTGAGGGTTTGGATCAGTGTTGATAGATCAAGTTTATCTTGGTTCTGTGATAAACCTGGGTTTAGTGGGAGCTTTTGCAGTGGTGATTTGAGTGTAGAAAGAGGAATCGTGAGTTATTCTAGAATCGAGATAGAGAAGTTCAACGGTAAAAACTTTGAGCTATGGAATCTGAAGAAGGAGGTGATTCTTACCTGGCATCTACAAGAACACATGCAAACCATGATGTATGGTTGATCGACTCAAGTGCATCATACCATATGACTCCTCACAGGGAGTGGTTCTCAGAATATGAAAAATATGATGGTGGTGATGTATTCCTAGGAGATGACTCGACAACAAAAATCTTGCGAAGTGGAAGGGTTAAGTTGCTGCTAAAAGATGGAATGATTAGAACACTTCATGGGGTTCTGCACATTCCAAAACTAGCTAGGAGCCTAATATCTGTAAGCAAGATGGATGATGTAGGAATGGATACTATATTTGGAAATAACACTTGCAAGAGGGTACGAGGAGCAATGGTGTCGATGAGGGGATTTTGGTGTGGAACTCTGTACAAGTTGTTGGGAATCACTTATACTAATGGGTGTAACTGTTTTAGGATTAATCTGTAAGTGCGGACATGAACCGATCTCCCTAGATCCACCTGGATCTAGAACAAAACGTGACAGAATAATACACTCTCCCTAGATCTAGCCTATTGAAGAACTAAGAGATAAGGATTATGGACATACCTTATGAATGTTTTCCTTAGGTCTATGTTGTTCCAAGCTTTTCTCCAATGCTCTTGCACCGTTCATATCACAACAGCACAAACCAATCGAAGTAAAGGCAGATTAATATATTCAATAGTTAGTCTATACATATGATCAAGGAATTATGTAATAAAGCGACATCATCTTTATGGGAAAGGGATATATTACTGTATTGAATTAATTGAAAGTGAAAATTACAACCTGAGCCTTGATGTCGTAGGTCTCCTTTCGATGGCTCCTAGTTCTGACGCACACACTTTCTCATGCATGAAGAAAATCAACCACTTGTGATGACCTTGCTGGTGTCTCTAGCTGTTGTAGCATTAGTCCTTCATACAGGCTTTCAACAATTCTCCAATCAATCTCTTGCTATCTTGCTTCTAACTTTTTCCATGAGCAATCTCCTCAATATATAGGAGAAGATAATTTAGTTACTTGGATAGAAAATGATCCCAAGATATCTGGAATGCCAGCACTTGAACAACCATTCGTTAGCCAACTCATTCTTCTCGAATATTCTCTTCTATAAGGCTCGAGAACTTCATCTTTTTCCTCTTTAAGAAGATGTTCGCACCCTGGCCTTTGTTACAGTGCGAACCTCTCGCACCCTAGCTTAATGAAGCCTGTGAGAATTAGGCATTCTCACAGGAAAGTATATAGGTAGCCTGCGAACTTCTTGAAAAATATAGTTTCTGGAAACAGACAAGTGCAACTTTTCCCAGGAAAGTATTCTTAGTGAAGATCTTGATTTTACATCATCATGACATCATCATAACATCATCACGATGACCAAAATTGTGGATAACAGAATGCCCCCCAAAGTCTGAGAGTGGAATCAGTGACAGTCAATAGACTTTGTAAGCTACATGTATGTGTCAAGAACCAAGAGTGCATCTAATCGGAAACCTGCAAACATCCAAGCATCAATAGAATATCATATGTATCCCTTCTGAGGTAGGAACTCCCATGCTCAGATCATAGATTGACGACATCATAAACAAATATCATAGCCACCAATCATACACTGTGGATCCATGCAGTCATAATATAGCATAGCCACTCGAATACACTGTGGATCTATGCGACAAATTTTAAATTGAGATGACATAGCCATGAAACATACACAGTGGATCTATGTGTCATAAATCATATATACTCCATCGCAACCTGGATCGCTTAAAACAATATCCAGGGTCTTCATCCTCATCGCCCGAAGTATGAATCTAACCATGTGATTACATGTGTCGAAGTCGAACATGGTAGAAACCACTTGATTACCGGTCATTGATGTAACCATTAACAAGTGCGAGGGAAATCACCATTGATGTCAATGACTCCCAAGGTACTAAAGTACAATCCATTGACTATGAATAAATGAGTTGATGTCGAACAATCAACGAAATCTTTCAATCAAGGGTTAGTGACGTAAACCCACTGTCAAAAGCGAGGAAACTTGCCATTGAGGTATGCAAGCTCCAAGGTACTGAATGATTTCTAAGTCTTAATCCCGAATAATGTGCTGATGTCGATGGAACAAGACTCGTCACAGGAGGGCCTTGATGTATCCCCCATCAATGACACGAAATGAGTAACAGAGTTTGAAAGTGGAACAGAGCATGTAGAAATTGGACTTTGGACACAGGGAAGGCCGACACGAAGAGGATAAATAACTGCAGATGGTCGACTCAAAATAGAGGTTTCAAACGGACTTCTCTTGAACATATGAACGACACGACCAATGATTCGGAAGCATTGACTCAAAAACGACACATGAAAAAAAAACTTTGATGTCAAATCGAATGAGGGACAAATGGATTACCCAAACCAACTTCAGATGATGAATAGGGGGTGTCATGTTCAAGAGCGACACTTACTGCCAATTAACACGAAGATGAAACATATCCCTTTCCCAAATTTTCCCCCACCATTTCTGGCAAGTACCTCTTTATTTTTACACAAGCTTGAAGAGGATCACATATG
>ML787004.1:3061-13933 GCA_009831015.1 Picea engelmannii | reverse complement strand
CCTTTTTCCAACACTTTGCTGACAATGTAGGGACCATGCCACATAGGTTCAAATTTCCCGGCTCCTAGGACATCTTTATCTTGTTCATACAGAAGAACAAGATCTCCTTCAGAGAAAACGCGAGGCTTGACATGCTTGTCATATTATGCCTTAACGCACTTCTTTTGGGTTTCTATTACTAACATGGCATCACGTCGGGTCTCGTCTAATTGCATCAAATACAACAGACGTTCCTCTTCGGCAGAAGTATTAGGTAAGAGCTCTACAGCTAGCTTCAAAGAAGGTATTTCGCATTCTATCGGCAGAATGGCTTCCATGCCATAAACTAATCGAAAGGGTGTAAATCCCGTACTGGATTTAACAGATGTCCGATATTCCCACAATGCCGAAAACAACATCGTGTGCCAACTGGTTTTATGTATTCCTATCATCCGTCGAATCATAGTTATGAGAACCTTATTGATGTCTTCGACCTGGCCATTTTCCTGTGGATAATAGGGTGTTGAGATGTCATGACGAAGGCCCAACTTCTCTGTAAGTTCTGACATCATATAATTCCTAAAATGACTACCGTGATCGGTAACGATAGCCTGAGGAACCCCAAAACGAGTGATGACATGGTTGAAAAGAAATAACGCTGCAGTCTTCCCAGTATTATCGAATGTCATCATTGCCTCGACCCACTTTGTAAAATAATCAACAGCTACGATAATATAGCCATGCCCCTCGGCCGAGTGAGGGTGACATGTCATGAAATCAATGCCCCATTTAGCAAAAGGACCTACTGAGACTACAGGGTGAAGGGGAGCGGGATGTGACTGAATCTTCTGTTGATAGGTCTGGCAGGCATGACACTTCTGAACAGTAGTGATGCAGTCATTGAACAACGAAGGCCAAAAGTATCATGCACGTAAGATCTTCTGGGCAGTAGCATACCCAGACATATGACCACCACATGCTCCTGAATGGCAGTCATTCAAATCTTTCTCAGCTTCGTCAAAAGTCAAACAATGCTGAAAGACAGAGTCAATGCCTCGACGGTAAAGAGTGTCACTGAGGATAATGTACTGGCGAGCCTGATAACGGATACGACGTTGTTCGTTACTAGACAAAGAAGGCCGTAAAGTTTGAGTTTGGATATATATAATGATATCTCCATACCAAATGTCATCAGTATTGATAAGGAAAAGTGATTCGTCAGGTAACGAATCAACTGCTACATTTTCTGTGGCAGAGTGGGGGAAATCACAGATTAACTCAGCAAAAACTAAGGATTTCTTCGACGTGGCGCGATCGAATTCCAATTCGAACTCCTGGAGAATGACAATCCACTTGGAGTACTTGCCCCCCAACAATTGACGTGTCAATATATGTTGCATGGGGTTACAATGTGAAATCACTGTAGTTTTTCTGGAGAGAATATAATGACGAAAAAATTGAACTGCTTGAACAGCAGCCAAAGCCAGTTTCTCAACATGTTGGTACTTGACTTCTGTTGATGATAGAATTCTAATCAAGTAATAGATAACATGTTCATCGTGGTTATCATCCTCTTGAACGAGGACCATGCCGATAGTATACTCGGAAGAAGCCAGATAAAGAAAGTAATCCCTACTATAATCAGGAGGGAAAAGAAGTGGAGCTTTCGTGAGGGACAACTTCAGGGTTTCAAAAGCGTTGTTTGCCATTTTATCCCAAAGAAACTCTGAACCTTTCTTCAAAAGACGTGTGAAACCATGAGTAATCTCGCCATAATTCGGGATGAAACGACGAAGAAAGTTTTCTTTCCCCTGCAAACTTTGTAACTGGCGCAGTGAAGAAGGAGGAGGAAGATTGAGAATTGCCTCAACCTTAATAGGATCTACCCGGATCCCCTGACGTGAAACAATAAAACCGAGAAGATGGCCGGATTCGACACAAAAAATGCATTTATGAGTGTTTAGACGAATGCGATAGAATCGACAACGAACGAAAATTGCTCGGAGATGATTGGGATGATCGACTCGGCGTAAAGAATGAGCTGGCAAATCATCTAAATAAGGCTGAATGATATGCTTAATATCGTGAAATGCATAAGACATAGCACGCTGGAACGTTGCACCTACGTTCTTCAGACCGAAGGGAAGTTTTCTGTAGGCGAAAGTACCCCAAGGACAAATAAAAGCAGTTTTGTGTTGGTCCTCAGGAGCAATGTTAATCTGGTTATAGCCAGAAAAGCCATCCATGAGGGAAAAGATTTCACTACCGACACAGTCATCGACGATCTGGTCGACGAACGGGGTCGGAAAGTTGTCCTTCGGACAAGCTTGGTTAATATCCCGATAATCGACGTAAAATCGTATACTACCACCTTTCTTGTCAATCGGTACAGGGTTGGAAACCCATTCTGTCAAAGCCACAGGATAAATAAAACCGGCTTTAAGGAGCTTCTCAACTTCGAGTGTAATGGTTGCCGCTTTACGTGGATGGACAGGACGGAGGCACTGCCATACTGTTTTAACTCCAGGGTACGTTTTTATCTCATGCACAATGATAGACGGGTCGATACCTGGCATCTCTTCGTAACTCCAGGCAAAGATGTCACGAAATTCTTTGAACAAGGCAGTATAGGTGACAATTTCCTCTGGAGAACACGAAGCTCCAATGTGAACATTTTCAACTATCCCAGGTTTAACTGAAATATCAATGGGAATCGTAGGAGAAATATTACTGAGGTTCCCTTCTGCAAACACATCACATGTAGATCCAGGAACGATCATTGTGACAACAACGGTCGATGGAGTCGAAATCCGCTGGTAGTTCTTGAGAGTGTGTTGTTCCAGAAACAAAATGGAACGATGATGCCCATCGTCCCAAGGTGTATCGGCCATGACGGACATGATCATCTCATCAGTGGGAAAGATAACACAGAAAGGATCAGGAGACAACTCCTCCGGAGAGGGTGTAGAAGGTGTTGTCGATTGAATCGCATGATAAGCAGACTTGATCGGACTTAACGGCATGACATCGTCGAAACAAGAATGATCTCCAGGATCAGGGACTATCCAAGGGTCAAAATACATCGGAAGTTCATGAGTAACGATGGAGATCATATTAATAAAGGCAATTGACGGGCGTAGAATATCGGGTGGTGGTGGTATGGGAAAAGTACCCATTAACGAAGAGTCTTTTAAAAGACCGACTCCAACATTCTCGTAACCCGGTGGGGTTTTAGCTATGAACGGTACGTTCCCCGTGCGAGTATCGGAATTAAAGAAGGCAAGTTGATCAACTGTAACCACTCTTCCCTGGTGAGGAAATCGTAGAACACGGAAAAGTGTTGACACTACAGCGCGCATGGAATCTACCTAGCTACGACCAAGAAGAAGATTATAATCTAAGGGAGCATTGAAAACTTCCACTTCAACTTGGACGGTTTTACCTTCTAGAGTGACAGGGAATGAGGAAAGAACGTCGTAAGGCTTGAAACCTGAGCCATTAAAGGCTTTCATAGTATTTTGTGATTCCGTTAACGGAGGAGAGCCGATGGCTTTCCAACAAGTAAGAGACATTACACACGTAGAGGCCCCCTCATCAACAACTGTCCGACAAATTATCTTGTCAGCGACAATAAATTGTATCTGAAAAGAAATCTGAGGGGGTAACCTTGGAACATGTTTGTCCAAGTCAAAGACTATCAAATTCGAATCAGTAGGATCAATTCCACCTATATCTTTCAACAGAGCCCTTCGTTGCGCAGGACAAGACTGAAGGACTTCAAGGGCAGACATCGCTGAAGGTACTTGGGCCAGATCTTCCACAATACTATAGTTCTGGTCCGCACGAGCATGAGGATTGAAAGTTGACTTGCGAACAACACCTTTCGGGGATCGTAGGACAGTATCAAGACTCGGTCGTTTGAGATTAAGAGGACCGTTCGTAGGTGGATTCAGTGGAGAGGCTGGTACCAGATCAGGAGGTAGCTCGTCAACCTTCTCCTTAGAAGAAGTATAGTCTTTAGCTCTAGTTGCCATTGCAACGTCATTCTTCTTAGAATCACTGGTGCACATCAAGACATATGATGTCGTGGAGGTAGATGGTTGGTCGTGGATGACCAACGAGGCCTGTTGCTGAGACGGGAAGGGTTGGGACAAGACAGTCGACGTAGGTGGTTTTGGTGTTCCTTGAAGGAACTTGGAAACTTCGTCACGTCGAGGACAATCCTTGGTATAGTGATCGTCACCGCAGATAAGGCAAGGGTACCTCGGTTTGCGTTTTTCCCGCTCTTCAAAAGGAGCATTTGTAGTTTGTTCGTTTGGATTATTATTCTTACCCCCCTTATTCTTGCCTCTCCCTTTCTTTGATTTATTTTTACCGGTCGGCGTAGATTGAACAGCGTTCACCTCAGAGGTTTTACCGGGGGGAGGGGCAAGAGACGGGGCATTCTGAACATTAGAAGATGTGGATTTGGGGGTTGTGGTTGAAACAGAGTGTGAGTGGGTATGAGTAGTACCAATCACACCATCAGCTGCATGCGAGGCAACTGGAGCAGTGGAAGTGCTGGAAGTACCAGGACGAGGTAGTTCGGGAAGTAAATCGTAGAGTGTTCCCGTTTGCGAATAAACAAGATCAAGATACTGAGCACGACTTATAGCCTGCTCTTCTGTAACAACACCACCCATAGCAATATCTTTACCAATTTCGTTCACGAAAGATTTCGTAAACCACTCTGCCAGTAACTGATCAGGGAGTTCAAGCTTGATGAGACGTCATCTACGTCTCCACTCATGTATATGGTCTGAGATGTGGGTCCCTTTAGTTTGTTTAAAAGAAGTTAATATCTCGATTCCAGTATCGTAACGGATCGGTAATTGGTAATGTGTGAGAAAGGCCATAGCTAAGGTGTTGAAATCAGCAAAGAAACCTCGTGGTAATTCGATGTACCACTTCGCAGCCGAACCGGTAAGGGTTCGTTGAAAAAGACGAAGACAAATGGAGTCATCCATCAGAGATTTGGACGAACACCATAAGTGAAAAGTCATGACATGATTATTGGGGTCCTCTCCCGGCTTGCCATCGAATTTCGGAATATCCGATGGAAGTTTGGCAGGGATAGCAGGCCATTGGGGAGAGTGACGAATAGGATCATTTAGGATCCTAGACAAATCTGGCAAATCCAAAGTAGCAAGGAAGGGAAACTATCGGTTTACTTGCGGATACTGATGGCTTTGGGGTGGAAGCCCTGTCGGCAAACCAGTAGGAGCGTAAGCAGACTGTCTGTAGAGGGAAGTCCCTGGATGATTCGGTGGTGGGCGGATAGGATAGTAACCCCAAGGATTATAACCTTGAGTTTGAGCGGGGACCTGGGATTGAGTAGTCTGATTCGAACCCCAAATAGGATTAGTTACTCCTGGATAAGGTTGGCCAATTGTAGGGATAGCTTGCTGCCCCCCAGCATTCTGAGGAAAATTTTGTAAAAGTTGAGTCCAATATTGTGCCAATTTAGGAGGTATATTTTGTCCAAAGGGTGAGGTTGGTCCCCCGACTATAGGTATAGTTCCACCCGGAAGTTGTGTGCCAACCGTAGGTTGTGTAGTAACTGTGTTGTATCCAGGAAAAGGAACCGTACCACCCTGTCCAACAATGAGAATCTGTGTGTTGGGTGCAACAGTCGGAATGGTGCCACTCGGGTTAGGATTACCAGGAGGAAAAGGTGGGAGTGTCAAAATAAAATGAGGAACCTCATACCCGGGAACATGAGGACCACCTAGAGAACCGGCTGGGGTTTGCGGAGGTGTTGGATTGGGAGGATTCAACAAAGCATTCAGTGCATGGTAACCGGGTGGTAATGTTGGGATGCCATCAGGTATTCGCTGGGTATTAATAGGAGGGAGAGTAGTTGCAGTAACCTCGGTTTGGACACTCGTAGTATGTGCGAGATGGGCCATCTCGGGAGGAAGAACAAAACGGTAAGTGGTAGTTTCGGGTGTAGTCTCTGTCTCAGGAGACACCGGAGGGTTGATTGCGTAAACAGGGGGTGACTCTGTACCGAAAAGAACTCGTCGGTAATTACCGGACCAAAAAGGATCTTGTCCCACTACACCGTGAGAAGGCCCAACAGTTGATTCAGAAGATGTAACAATGGTTTCTTCCGAGGGATTTAATTGTCCAACAGGTCGTTCACCATGACGAACGCGGTAGTCTTCTATAGTGTTGGTAACTCGAAACTCGTCCAGAGAGTCGGTTCGTTCGACGTGTGGAAGTGGTGTGGTGACAACTGGAACTTCACTGGTTTCCCCTTGTGGTGAAGTAACCACAGGGACTTCAATCTGATGGGGTGAACCCTCAGGTGTACCAGTAGGTTGAGGATCGTCTAGATGTTCTGGAGATAATCATTGCATTCTACGAGAACATCGCGGGGGAGCAATTGTAAACAAGTGACAAGTTCCGCGAGAAAATTCCTATGGTCAACTTCGAGAAATAAACAACACTCACTAGTAAACAAAACTAAGAAGCAATCACCAAGCAAATAATACCTTCTAATTTCGAAGCCACTAGTTGGTGATGAAATCCAACGTCACAACAACGAGACGAGAAGGGGCGGGGCTAAGGTGGAAAATTTACGTTGACGACCTTCTTAACAGACTTACACCCTGGTGCAAGCTCCCACACATAATCGTGGGTATACCCTCGAAGGAGCCCGAGTGAGTTTGATCAATGTCGATTCCAAGTATCGTGAATACTTTCCCCTCCACAGTCACCTTGGGTAAGAACCTAGAGCGATAAGCCACTAAGGTCACCAGAAACAACAGTACATCCTGGGGGGACAGTCGTCAGTCCGATCCACATGCAAGGGTAGGGTATCTAGCTCGAAACCAACTCAAAGGCTTCCACTCATAATTGTGGGTATACCTCAGAGTGATCCCCGTAATACGTGCAATCTCTACACTGATGTCAACAAAGCAGGGTTAGTAACTCTGCCAACACCAATGCGACCTGGTGCTTAACCCTTGTGTTAGAAGGGCGTCCCAGGACAATATGTTGCTAATGGAATTTAACACTCCCTAACTCAAGATACTATTGTTTGTTTTTGAGCTTTTGGAGAGTGTGTCTCTCTTCCTACTCCAAAGCACTAGCCTAGCTAATATGTTGGTGTAAAGAGCCCTAGAAAAAGTTACTAGATTAATTTTAGGATTACGCAATGTTCTTAAAGGCTGTTAATTACTCAAAGGTAACGGAAGTGAAACTCATGATGTGTGACTCTAACCCAAATAATGCAAGGACAATGATGAAATATAATCTTTTTCATTCCATGAATCCTAGTTATGGGAGAGAGAGAACATTTCCCGAATCAATCTCAATACTACAATGCAAATGCGATGCACAATTTTCCGTTCAGATGTCTATGCAAACAATCATTTATCAATGAACAATTTCTAAATGTCTTTTTCCAATACTCCAATAAAATCTAAAATTCGATTTTGCAATGTTTTCAAAATGACAAAAACAAAATCTTGAAAGAAAACTTATTGTTCCCTTTCCAAGAAGAACTCTGATTAATGAGAAAAGAAAATCCAATCATCCAGAATCAAACAATGACAACCCAACCAATTCTTTCAATGAAAGTAAAAACAAAAACCAAACCAATGAGTTTTCCTAATGCAAATGAAAAATGTTCGTTCGAACCACCAAGCAAAAGAGAAAACCACAAGCACTTAACTCTCTACCAATCACTAGTTCTCAGCCACTCAGACACATCCAACTCTAGAAATCAGAGAGAAAGAAAATGCCAAACAGATCCAAGAAAAGAAAGTCAAGTTACCAAAGGCAAGAAAGACCTAGAAACCCTAAATCTGTTCAAGCAAGCAAACTACAGCAAGAGATGTATAAGTCAATGATCCAAGAAGCCAAAAAGACACAATTCAACTGTTCTGAGCAATTGAAAAAGTCAAAACTCAATTCCAAAATTTTTATAAATCTTGCTCGCAGGCAAGCAGTATTGCACAGTGCGAGAAGATAGGATTCTCGCAGGCCACCTTAAGCAAGGTGCGAGGGGTTCTCACTGGACCCTATATGCAGGGTGCGAACTCGACTGGTTCTCGCAGGCTGTTAATGGACATAGTGCAAGAACTCCTGGAGATACTAAAATTTTTGAAAATACAACCAAAATTCAAACTGGCTTATAGACCCAGAAGGTATCTCAGGATATCCTGAGGCCTCAGACACTGACAAAATAGGAGAATAATAGAAATAGAGCAAATGGCCACAGAAAATTCAAAAAACCATGAAGACAAAGGGATTCTCCCCAGTGGAGTCGCCAATTTTGTTTCATGATTAATCCGTAAGTGCGGACACAAACCGATCTCCCTAGATCCACCTGGATCTAGAAAAAAACGTGACAGAATAATACACTCTCCCTAGATCTAGCCTATTGAATGAACTAAGAGATAAGGATTATGGGCATACCTTATGAATGCTTTCCTTAGGTCTCTATTGTTCCAAGCTTTGCTCCAATGCTCTTGCACCGTTCAGATCACAACAACACAAACCAATCGAAGTAAAGGCATATTAATATATTCAATAGTTAGTCTATACATATGATCAAGGAATTACGTAATAAAGTGACATCATCTTTATGGGAAAGGGATATATTACTGTATTGAATTAATTGAAAGTGAAACTTACAACCTGAGCCTTGATGTCGTAGGTCTCCTTTCGATGGCTCCTAGTTCTGACGCACACACTTGCTCATGCATGAAGAAAATCAACCACTTGTGATGACGTTGCTGGTGTCTCTACCTGCTATAGCATCAGTCCTTCATACAGGATTTCAACAATTCTCCAATCAATATCTTGCTATCTTGCTTCTAACTTTTTCCATGAGCAATCTCCTCAATATATAGGAGAAGATAATTTAGTTACTTGGATAGAAAATGATCCCAAGATATCTGGAATGCCAGCACTTGAACAACCATTCGTTAGCCAACTCATTCTTCTCGAAGATTCTCTTCTATAAGGCTCGAGAACTTCATCTTTTTCCTCTTTACGAATATGTTCGCACCCTGGCCTTTGTTAGAGTGCGAACCTCTCGCACCCTAGCTTAATGCAGCCTGGGAGAATTAGGCATTCTCGCAGGCAAGTATATAGGTAGCCTGCGAACTTCTTGAAAAATATAGTTTCTGGAAACAGACAAGTGCAACTTTTCTCAGGAAAGTATTCTTAGTGAAGAGCTTGATTTTCCATCATCATGACATCATCATAACATCATCACGATGACCAAAATTGTGGATAACAGTAACAGTTATGTTGTCCCTAAAAAGAGAAATAAAGAATACAAGACCAATATTGTCCCTGGAAAGAAGACCATGTTGTGGCATCAAAGACTGGGACAGATTGGAGAAAAGGGCCTTTGAACACTACATGGTAAAGGTATGGTTGAAGGTATGTCTAATTGCACTCTGGATTTTGATTTCTGTGAACATTGCATATATGGTAAGAAAAATCAAGATTCCCATCTAGTTCTACAAGAGGAAAGGGGATCTTAGAGTTGATACACAGTGATGTGTTTGGACCTATTCTTGTTCCATCCCTAGGTAAATCTATGTATTATGTTTCATTCATAGATGTTTTTTCAAGGAACACATGGATTTATTTTCTTAGAAATAAATCTAAGGTATTTGATAAATTTAAAGAGTTTAAGGCTCTGGTATAAAATCAGACAGAGAAGAAAATAAATGTATTGAGAACAGATAATGGTGGAGAATTCTGCGGAAATGAATTCGAAGAATTCTGTAAGAAGTGTGGTATAGCAAGGAAAAAGACTACTCCATACACTCCTCTACAGAATGGAGTTGTAGAAAGGATGAACATGACACTGATGGAAAAAGCAAGGAGCATGCTCAGTGGTGTCGAGTCAGGACAAGAATTCTAGGCAGAGGTAGTGGGTACAACATGTTACCTGGTCAATTGATCATGTTCATCAACGTTGGATGATAAAACTCCACACAAGGTATGGTCTGGAAAGAAACCCTCTCTTCAACATCTTAGAGTGTTGGTTGTAATTCTTATGTACATGTTCCAAAGGAAAATAGAAGTAAGTTGGATAAAAATGTTGAAAAGTGTATCTTTATTGGTTATAAAGATGGTGTGAAAGGTTATAAGCTTTGGAACCTAGAAACCAAGAAAATTGTTTACAGTCGAGATGTTGTTTTCAGAGAGGTAAAAGATGTGTCCAAACAGGAATTCCTACCAACGCAAGATGAACCTGAGAAAATAGAGCTTGAGTTGGATGATGCAAAATATGAATCATCTGAAGAAGAGGAAGCAGAAGAAGAAGAAGAAGAAGAACCTCATACCCCAGTATTGAGGAGATCAGTGAGAGATATAAGGTAACCAGAAAGGTATAGTCCACCTGATTTTCATTCCAATTTTGCTTTATCTATTACTAATGATCATCCCAGAACTGTCAGGGAAGCAGTGAATTCAGAGGATAATAAACTCTAGAAGAAGGCCATGGTTGAAGAAATGGATGCCTTGGATAAGAATGAGGCATGGGATATAGTTGAGTTGCTAGATGGAAGAAAATATGTTGGTAGAAAATGGTTTTTTAAGAAGAAGTTGAATGCACAAGGTAAAGTGGAGAAATACAAAGCTCGGTTAGTAGCAAAAGGTTATTCCCAGGTAGAGGGAATTGATTTTGGTGATATTTTTTCTCCTCTTGCTAAGTTAACTTCTATTAGATTTCTTTTATCTATTGCTGCTGCTTTTGATCTTGAAGTGGAACAGATGGATGTGAAGACAACATTCCTACATGGGGATCTGGAAGAAGAAATCTACATGAAGCAACCAGAAGGATTTGTAGTGAAGGGAAAGAAAGAGCTGGTTTGTAAGCTA